>JAVJIF010009550.1:0-17500 GCA_038442645.1 Agave tequilana | reverse complement strand
TATATATATATAACGATCTTAATCATCTCGACTTCCCCTTGTGATCTCATCTTTTATCATGTGAGACTACTATGGATTATCCATGTTAGCGTATTATGTTTAAAATCTTTAGATTCCTATCAGAAGATCAGTGGTTTCATCGATGATTGAGTTTGTAGTTGTTCGATAGCGATCGAGATACTTGATACCCACCTAGGTTTGGATCTACAACAAAGTTGTCCATCATTTTTTCTTTAATTTTGACTCTGATCAGTAAATTCAATGAATCTGAGATTTACAACAGGATGGACTTTATTTGATTCAGTAGATCCGGTTGATTCAGGTTTGTGAGTTAGATATGCAAGAGATAAGATGTTTTATTTGTCTTATATTTTCTTACATATAGTAAATCTAGCAAGATAGATTGTGCTTCTTCAAGGCGAGTCCCAGATCTATCGTTTAGTGTGTTAATGGCTATTTTGTGATAAGTTTTCGGGTTGTTTTGAGTTATTAATGGTTGTATTAAGTGATTGGTTTTCATGTGAAACAGTTATTAGTTGAATTCAATGCAATATTTTGTACTCATCTTTTGATTAATTAGAATAATTTTACCGTTTAAGAAAATATTTATATATATTACAATTACACCAATCACTATGTATACAATATTTTGTCAGAATGTGATCAAAATTCCATCAATTATTCCAAAAAGAACATGTCAAAATGTTTCTAGTTATCTAATTGTTTTTTAGTAAATTTTAATTGTCTTTTAGATTTTTTTTTTTTTTTAAGAAGTAACAGATGTGAAGCAACAAAATGTTGGATAAGATATCATTGATAACATAAATATTTGGACAATACTAATACTGAGATTTCAATCCTTGAGTCAGACAGTACTTAAAAGCATTAGCATACCATGTGGAGCCAATAAAATCCCCTTTGTTTTGGAGCATTAATGTAACTTTGTCTCCATCTAAATGTTGATAAATTCTCATATCCAACACCCATGTGGTTGTTGTCCGAATTATAGGAATATGGAGAATCTATTTGTTAGCATTCACATACTCTTTGGAGCCAACAAAATCCCCTTGGTTAACATTCATAACTAAATATTGATATTCATGTATCAAAATTTGTGTCTATGTTGTTCAAATCACATGCCAATTCAGTTCTCACCAGGCTTGCAAAAATCCACATTTCGGCCCCAAAAAGGACAGTCGACCTACAGGGGTGTGTTAGAATATAAATATATTACCCTCACCATAACTTTAATACTTTTCTGTAGTGGCAAGGATTATAATAAGTTACAATTTTGGTTTTGGCTTGATTGGTCCCATTTCATTCCTTGCAGCACTGTCAACTCGTATCTATTCAACTTTTTTCATATTTATTTCACTTTCACTAACGGTAATTGCCCAAATAGCAGTTGTGTAACTACTACCTCCATGTAGCAAAAAAGAAACTTTAGTAACTACATTCCTTATTATATTTCTCCATTTTGAGCCAAATGTTTCTTCCCTTGTTTCTTCCCATATTACTTTCCTAACCTAAGAAAAAAACTTTTAACCAATTTTAGAGCCAAAACAACCGAACTTGAAGCATCCAAACCATTTAACTACTTTGCCAGGGTTGAACTATAAAATGAGGCAGAAAGTCAAACCTTGGCATGAGATCACAAGGAGTAAAAATCTTGGTATAATTTCTAAATTAACTCTTTTAGAAAAATTCACTTTTGATCAAAGTAGAATTGAGGATGTTTATGAACCAAAAGAAATTTTATATGAAGCACCATTGTCCAATTGAAATCAAAACTAAAATAAGCTACATAAAGGGAAAAGACATGCACCTCAAATCTCTTGTTTAACATGTCTCCATGTGAACTAATTTTCAACTCTCAAAGCCTATATGATTCTAATATAAGTAAAATCATTATTTGACACAGCTGTAATTATATCAGTGATGATCCTATAACTTCATTAAAATGCATGTTTTTTTTTTTTACTAAATCTGAGGATAGACTGATGCCAAACTCATTTCAGCAGGGTTCCTAAATTCAAAATTTATACCCAGAAGGATGCATAGGATAAATATCAAAGTTTGACATATACAATATGGCTACAGAAGTTCAAATGCAAAGTAACTATGAAGGGTGTCTAGAACACTTTACTTTCCGTAAAGTCAGGTTAGTAGTGTGTATAACATTTCCATTTTTAACTAAAGAGGGAAGTGTTATTTGGAGGGATTACACGCAAAGCTCACTTCCCACAGCATAACATGATACTGGAAGTAGAGGCAGTGTTCTTGTAGTACAGTAAAAGTACATGTTTCATCAGAAAACCATAATATTGGACATAATCTAGGGTTGAATAACTACCCCAAATGAAACCCCATGAATTTGTAACTACGTATGGCAACTTCTAGATATAAGCTTACTGCTGTGGATGTGATCTTTAGCTCAGTCATGCATCAACCAGTTTGAAGAATGAAAAGGCACTTTTTTTTTTGCTAGGATGAAAAGGCACTTACATGGAATCATGGTCACAAGGCATGTGACTGAATGAGTAGAAACTAAAATTTTAATGCCGTATCCACATGGAACTGACCAGTTGCTTCAGAAGCTATAAGAAGGCCATGATTCTCTATACCCTCAAAACCACAAAGGACTAGAGAATAAGATATTAATTTAGTAGCATCACCATGAAGGGATTTCATATCCAGTAAATCTACAATTCATTATCAGAATATCAGATTTGGCGATTCTTAGGCTTTTTAACAGATTCACTGATCAGGGAAGTGTAGGTTGCAAAGTCTGAAACCATCCCCTTTTCACCCTTTAGTTCCTCCTGGTCAACTTCTCCATGCTTACAATGCCCATCCAAAAGAATATTGTATGTAACATCATCTGGGACAACCCTGTATTAATCATTGCATTCAAAAGCATGTTCGCATTCTTCATCTGGCCAAGCTTGCAGAGCCCATTCATGATCACATTATATGTCACAACCCCCGGAGAGCGACCCTTACTTTGCATCCGCCTCAACAATTTGAAACCCATCTTCACATCTCCTTTCCTACAAAACGCATCAATGACCATAGTATAAGTCACCTCGTCAGGGATCATCCCAGCCCTCTCCATCTCGTGCAAAGTCGTCTCTGCATCCGACACCCACCCTTCTCTACTCAGCCCTGAAATAAGTGCAGTATAAGTTACATCATCCAACTCAATCCCTTCACTCACCATGTTCCTTTTTATCTCGAGTGCCGTTTCCAAATTCCCCTCCTTACAACAGCCATCAATCATAGTAGTATAAGTCACTCTGTCAGGCTTCAAACCTCTCTGCCTCATTTCCTCAACAACCCTCTTTGCCTCCCTCAAATCCCCAGCCTTGCAAAGGCCATTCACGAGAGCATTAAACGCGATCAAATCTGGCTCGACTCCTGTCCTCAACATCTCCCGATAAATCTCCATCCCAACCTTAACCTTCCCTTCCTTACAATGCCCGTCAATCAAAATCGTAAATGTCACCTTGTTCGGCACCAGCCCTCTGCTACACATTTCATCAAACACCTTATCAGCATCCTCCAGCCTCCCCACCTTACACAACCCCCTAATCAAAGCACTGTAAGTGAATACATCCGGACAGACTCCAAACCCCACCATCTCCCTCTTCAACCCAAACGCAGCATCCAAATCACCAATCCCACAATAACCATTAATCAGAGTGTTGAAACTAACCACACTGGGTCTAGACCCAGGTCTCAGAATCCCATCAAACACCAATCTTGCGTCCCGAACCTTACCCTCCTTCACGAAACAATGCATCAGCCGGTTGAAGACATACACACTGGGCGGAAACCCAGCATCCAGAATCTCTGAATAGAACGCCAAGCTTCTTCCTTGGGAGAATTCGAGGACCCGATCATGGCATCGAGGACCCGGGGCAGGCGTCGAAAGGGAGGGGGGAGACGCGATGCTTGCGGGCGTGGCGGAAGCACAGGATGGCGTCGGGGAGGAACCCGGCGTCGGCGTAAGCGGTCATGAGAGAGGCGAAGAGCGCCGGGCAGGGGCGGGGGGAGAGGGAGAGGGCGGCGGAGAGGAGGGAGGGGCGGAGTTGCGGCCCTTGCGGGAGACGAGGAGGCGGAGGAGGGGGAGGGAGTGGGAGGGGAGGCGGTGGAGGGAGGTGGTGGGCCATGGAGAGGTAGGAGAGAGGGGTGTGGCGGAAGTGGGGGAGGGAGGGGAGGAAGTGGAAGAAGGAGAGGAGGGGGAGAGGGGGGGAGGGAGAGGGGGTTGAGGGAGAGGAGGGAGGTGAAGAGGGATGGGGTGAGGGAGGGGAGGTGGGGTTTGAGGGAGGCGGAGAGAGGGATTTGAGGGGAGGAGTTGTTGATGGCATGGGAGATGGTGAGGAGGAGAGGAGGGCAAGGGGGAGGAGATGGGGGTGGTGGAGAGTACCAAGGGGGGGGAGGAGGAGGAAAAAAGTGGCGGTGAGTGAGGAGCGGGTGGGGATGAATCGGAGAGAGGGAAAGGGAGTGAAGTTTTGAGAGAGCCTGCATCTTTGTGAACGTGAGCATGTGAGACACAGAGACGGGAGGGGGATACCAAGTTTTTGAGTTCTTACTTCTTTCTTTGGAAGTCTCTCTGTCATTTTGGCCCGAGACCCGTACCCCACGTTAGATCCGACCCAAATAGGTAATTTGATGTGTTAACCTTGTCCAGAAAAAAACTATGGCAGAAGTTTACGCTCCTGAAGTTGCAAAGCAAAAGCACCGGACTTGCGCTGGACTTGCACAACAAGCAAAAGCACTGTCTGACAGGGCAACTCAATTGACAACTTTAACAAGTACATGAAAACAGCTGAACTGGCAGTAAATTATCACCTCTAACTTAACAACACAATTGACCAAGCGCATTTGTATGGTTGACTCAACATTTGAAAGCATGAATCAAACAAGAACAACTTGGCAGCATTCAGCACAAGATTCAAACAAGAAATTTGCAGGACCAAGTTAAAAAGAACAAATGCAACTTCTAGACACTGCTTATCACAGGATATTTTGTAGTTACATTTACAGTTGAACATCTTGCTGATTCACTCCGTAACTGAAACAATCAAATTGAGACCTCTCATTTACTGAGTTTGCTGAAAAGAGACTCTATTAACATCCCTAATATTATCCCGGAGTCCTCACAGCTAGAAATTTATACATCTTCCACACTCTCTAATGTTTCATACAATTTGGCTGCGCTTGGAAATTGCTTACAGGAGTTTCTACTTATGCTCAAGAAAAGAAAGTGTTTAACCAACAATATATGCATACATGAAAACTAATGATAGCTTCTGTTTGTTGCCTGCGTCATCATCAAGTCCTGCAAAGAAGGTAGAGGATTGTCATACATACAGAGCAAATACAAGAAATGGACAGAGAAGTACATTATGGTTTGTGACAAGTACCTGAAATCAGCAGGAAGACCGCATAGCTTTTCCATTTTGAAGCAAATAGGAAGACAGACACTGAAAAACAGTTGAACTATGGCTTCTTTTAAATGAGCCAACGTTTGATACATACAGTAGCTTCGTATACAAGGATGCTTGAAACCTTGTGGGAAAAAAAACGAGGCAAGGATAACGAACGACTAAAAAAATTTCTATGCTCCCAAAATAAAAGCCCGTATCTCTGACCAGTCGGAGGATGTATAGAGAATTCCAGACAGCCCCCTCCATCCAGATGAGCCTTCCCCAGTAAGCTGCCTCTGTTTAGCCACCACGCCGGGGTACAGGGGAACAAAAGAAACACCAAACTGATTTCCCACTTTCCTTAAGCTTGCTCTCGATCCAAACACAATACCGATATCTGCTTTCAGCAGACAAAGCAAGTCGCCAACTGAGTCCCCAATATACACAGAGAGATGCTTCTCATTGCTGCTCTGATTTAAGACATTTGTAAATGCTTCAACCTTGTCCAGCGGTGACTGCAACTTTATGTCAATTTCCCCCGTTGAAATAGACCCCTCAAAGTTGAATTCATTTGAGTGTATGGTAAGCTCGTTGAGACATCCCACTGGAGAAATAAATCACATAATATAGTTATATTCAAGATAATTACAAAACTAATATGATCTGATAATAACACAATGACCAATTGGATTAATGAAGTGGGTTCACATGTCATGCCATAAAAATGAAATTCTTCCTTTCGTTATAAAATGTAATATCATGGAGGATGAATTATGGCACAGGTCCAACAATGAATGTATTGATGCAGCATCTTAACATTGCTATAATTACTATGGATAACATGTGGCTTCCCAGTGCCGACTCCTTAGATCTCCCAATGAGGAATATCAAAAGGGCTTTTTAATTTGGATAAACTACTTTTTCATTTTTGCCACACTGGTACTATACAGTCTCTAAAATACCCACCAATAACAATGAGTTGAAAAAATAAATTATCAATATGCCAGAGGTGTATCTCATAAGGGGATTTTTAATTTTGAGCACACTAGTCCAATACTTTTGGCATAGCGTATTCATTTCCATTCTCTGCATAGTTATTAGAGGGATTCTAGGGTTTCTATAAAATAGGGTTGGATAAGTGAAATAATTATCGCTTTGCCAAAGATAAAAACAATAACAAATAGAAAAACCTTCGATTTTTTGAACCTGACAACTTATAAAACCATTTAAGACTGATGTTCTAAATCAGTTGGTTTATTATGTCACAATTTCTAAGATGCAATTACCAGACCTTTATACATGTGGCTTTGCAGTCCTGCTTAAAAGCTGAAGAGTTCACAAAAGAACAGAAATGTGAAACTGTGAATACAATGGTTCAACTGGTAGGAGAAACTAGGAATGCACAGTTCCCTTTAAACAGTTGTATTGACAAACTGAAACTGAGTAGCTAAATATCACTTCGTAAGTGAACCATGGAGAAACCTGTGCCAGCTCCACCAATCATCATGAGGTTTTTGTGGAAATAGAATTCCAAACAAGAAGCTTGTTATGCTTTGGTACAGAAAGAGAAAGAACGTGTCGTAGATAACAGTTTAATTAGCACGATATCCGGATGCTGGAAACACATCTATCTGAAACAGGTTACAATTTGACAAAATTTACTCGTAAATACCAATGTCAATGCTCCAAAAGATCATACTGCTCATATTTATTGTTTCCATCAAAGTGCATATTTGTTGTTTCCATCAAAGTGGTAACAATTTTGACTTCATTAAACATTCACAAGCTACCAAAACCTGCTACTCAACAATATAGATAAGCACAGCTAAAGTGATTGACGACTAGCGTCTAAAAACCAGGCCAAATATGTGGTATGTGGAATACTGGACAAAACGCAAGGTAGTTGAAAATCCAATATGATTCCGACAGGGGAATGCAATGTGAACTGGATTTGCAGTGACAAAGACCTAGTGCAATAGGATTCAGTACTTTCGACAATAGGATTCATAATTAGATTTGCAATCCAACTATAGCTACTGGTTACCCTGAATGACCCCCAAAGTTAAGAATCCAGAGAGTTAAACACTGATATTCTCTTTGTTGCCTCCAGGAGAGATGGTCCTAGGTTAACTTTCACAGCTCATATGATGTCCAAACAGGGGAAGGAGCAGTTGGATTACTCATCAGAAACTGAATTGGTAGGCTAATCCTTGTAGAGGTGACGATGATCACCCTAGCTATTATTTAGTAGGCTTCTTTTAAATTGTTTTATTTTATTAGGTATATTTTTTAGTCCCACATCGGTTATGATTGGGGAGTCTTCTTTGTAAGAGCCTATATAAGACCTAGAGTTGTGGTTTATTTAGACTATGATAAATCGAATGTAAACCCTTTTTTTTGTGGAAGCATGGTGATTTGCTTTACAAATTTCTTTACATGGTAATGTGCGGAGTGTGTGTGAGAGAGAGAGAGAGAGAGATCTCCCGGGTGCTGAAGCCCGAATTCATCTTTATCCCCTCAAAACCCTAATTTCTATCTTTCTCTCCTCTTCCCCCTTTCCGCATTACATCAGTCGGTATCAGAGTTAAATTTCTGCTCTTTTCTTCCACCTCAAAAAAAAAACCTAGATTCACCACAAATCTCCAAATAACCCTAGATCTTCATTTCCTTCTTTCTTCTCTATTTTAAAAAAATGAAAAGGAAAAAAGAAAAGAAAAAGAAATTCAAAAAAAAATCCGCCACTTTTATCCCCTCCAACATATCCCCATCTTCCACCCCACCTAACCGCCGCGCCATCCCACCGGAGATCCCCGCTGACGGCACCTCAATCTACGACGCTGTAGCAAAATCCACACCAAGGAGATCTTCTACCTCCACCCAGCCACATCGCTGTCGTCTCTAGTGCGTCGACAACACCGCAGCCTCACCGAAGATCCAGTGTCTGCAACTGCCAGATCCACATCCAGATCCTCCTCCCAACCTCGCCGTTGCGCCATCGACCCGTCGTCGACCTCCACCAAGCGTCATCGAAACTTTCCTAGCCCCGATGACCTCGCCGACACCATCCCATATCCTCGACGCCCTCTACTACGCTCTCGACTGCAGATCCGCCATCACTGTCGCCCTCCTTCGCCGTTTTCTCCACGACCTCGTCACCCCAACTCCGCCGTCGTCGGCAGACATCCCAGTCCCCCCACCGGCACCCTCGCCAGACTTCACCAACCACTCTTCAATTATCGTCGACACTCCACCATCCTCCGAGCTCGCCACTGTCGTAATCGCCGCCTCAGATCCACCTCGCCATCATCACCGCCGTGATCGCCGCCTCAGTCCGACACCAACAGAGCTCCGCCACTGCCGTTAAGAGCACCGTCGCCGTCGAGATTAACCGTCCAGATCAACAATGGTTACGATCGGACCTAATTGAGATCATATCCGATCCCAACTTAAGTTGGATCAGATAAGATTCAATCGGGTTTACATCAGCAAACCCGTGAAAAACTAGACCCGATCCGACCCGCGAAGCCAGCCACAGAGCCAAGCCGCAGCTATTGTTAACGTCAGCGGCGCCCAAAGTGACCTCATCGGCCCTGTCTGAGCCGACTTGAGCCAAGCCAAGCTGAGCCAAAAAATGAGTCATCCGAGCCAAGCGAGCTGCAATTGACGTCAGCTGATCATCCATATTGTTGTAGATGTCAGCGGCTCAAAGCTGATGTCATCGACTTGTCTAAGCCACGGTTCAAAGACTCGACTGAGTCGGAGACGAGTCGTATCCGTCTCTCGGCCCACTCCGAGACGAGTCCAAGTCACGAGTCGGTCGACTCAACTCAGAGGAGGCCGACTCGACCGAGAATCGGAGTTCACTCGGTCGACTCGGCATTATGATGATGATTTTGTGTCTCATCGTAATTCAATGTGGAAATAACTACATTAGCATGTATTTATGAATGTAGTTTGTGTAATTTACTATATTGTGCATGTATTTTAATATGCTTATACCGACGATGCGTGTATTTATGTTTTCGCTTTATGTTTAGTGTGCTAGGTGTTATATTTTGGACATGTGATATATGAATGTGGATGTCTATATTTTTTTAAGATTTGTCGTGATTTTTTCAGAATTTTTTGAGCTTTTTATGTAGCGTTTTGGGCGTATCGCCCGATACCGATCCGAGTCGCTGAGACCGATCCGTCTTAGTGCCCACCGAGTCAACGGCTGAGACGGCGACTGTGAACCATGGTCTAAGCCGCACTATTCACTTCAGCAACACAACGACGTTTCAGAGTCCATTTCAGGGTCATTCGGAGTCTGATTCGAGTTTCGTCTAAAATGTTGGATCCGCAATTGAGTCTCGGAGTTGCTGGAAAGATTTAACAGCCTTTAAGCAACAGATCAGACCTCCACAAGCTCCTGTTTGGTGCCGATACAGTTCCTGCAGCAATCCAACAGCATTTCAGAACCCGTTCGGAGTCTGATTCGAGTTTTGTTCGAAGCATTGGGTTTGTAACTGAGCCGTGGAGCCGACATAGATGAGAACCGTGATGCATGCTAGAGAAACTTGATCTTATTCTCAGACTAGCTTGGAATTGCAATTCCATATTAAAGAGGATAGTCACGAGGCAAGAGTCGACATATCAATAGCATCCCGAGTGATGGTGTTAGAGAATCAGAAGTTGTTGATGAGGCTAGAGCCAGAGCCAGAAATTGTTGATGAGCCTAAACTGAAGCTAAATTCAGAAGTTATTGATGAGCTGAATTCAGAGCCAGAAGTGGAAGAGTCTCTTGGGACCCATGTAGATTTTCTAACAGAACCTATCATGGAGCTATTGCCGTCTTCGCCAGCTATGAGGATTCCCTTATCCCTGAGGCCACCAGACATGCATGACATGTTGCAGATCTTTCTGAATGAGGCAGGTTCACAGGAGTTTGGCGTCGTAGTATGTGGTTCAGTTTTCAGCAGAGTTGATTTGAGTTGTTTTTTGCATTTATCATGCTCGAGCTATCTCCAACTGCAGCCGATCTGTCACGGAAGCCAGTTCGACCTCCACCACCATAGCTTAGGCATAATGCATCAGTGCTACTTCTCCGACCACCACCTTGACCTGATTGATGTGAGATGTATCTAGTTCTACCCGGTCGTGCATGCTACCTGTTACCACTGCATTCACCAGAGATGAATGCTTTTAAGCCGGAGAGAATGATAGGGATCGCCCTAGTTATTATTTAGTAGGTTTTTTTTAAGTTGTTTTATTTTATTTAGTGTATTTTTTAGTTACATATCGATTATGATGGGGAAGTTTTCTTTGTAGAAGCCTATATAAGGCCTAGAATTGTAGTGGTTTATTTAGATTATGATGAATCGAATTTAAACCCACTTTTTGTGAAAGCATGGTGATTTGCTTTACAAATTTAATCTTTGCGTAGTGATGTGCGGAGTGGGAGGGAGATCTTCAGAGTGCTGAAGCTCGAAATCATCTTTATCCCCTCAAAAGCCTAATTTCTATTTCTCTCCTCATCTTCCCCCTTCTCATATTACATCATGAGGCCGTCCCTATTAAAATCTATTTGGCCTTTTAAACTGAGACCAGGGCAGCATCTTTTGCAGTTCTAGTCTTCTAGAAGCAGATTACTGCTGCTGAGTCCTGCCATGTGGTTGGAAAGTGGGAGGGCTGGTAATTTGAAGGTCATCGTAAATCATCTCCAAAGCAAAGATGCTCTTGCAATATCTCTTTAGCTTTATAAACTGAGTCAAGGACATCCTTTGCAGTTCTAGAAGCACCAATCTGCTGCTTAGTGCTGACATGTGGTTGGAAAATAAGTGGGATGGTGATTTGAAGGTCATGGTAAAATCATCTCAAAAGCAAGCTCCTGTAATACCCCCTTCTTTATGTGATGTGTGTTGTTGTGGAGCAATTTTGAACTGTTCACATTTCCACTTTTTGTGTGAGTTAAATGTAGGAGTTACCTGAGTTACAATTACTCTGTTGCTTTGGATTTTTGTTGCTTAGAGCTGATTCTATGAGAGTCAATTTCTGTAAAGCATGGTTGTGTTTTCGTACAGCAGGGAAAAAGATTTTCAAATGTGGAACCAAGATGCTGCTTACCCCCCCCCCCCCACCCCCCCCCCCAGTGTGATGGATAATGTGTTGTTGAGGAGCAATTTGAACTGCTCACCTCTCCATATTTTTTGTGAGGGTAATCAGCGTTCTAATTACATAGTTAAAGCAGAAAGTTTATTAAAGTATCTTACAGCTACTTTGTCGCTTTTGATTTTACTATGCGCTTTCGATTTATCAGAGTTGCTTAGAGCTGATGCTATGAGTGTCGATTTCTGTAAAGATTGGTTATATTTTGTAAAGTAAGGGAAAGATCATTAAAGGTGAACAAGCTATGGAACAAAGTAAATTATCAAATATCTCTGAGCAGGAAACCCTCTTGGAAGAATTATAAAATATTTCCAAGCCATGGAGATTGCTCATCAGTCTCTCATGGCTAAGTCAACTAAACAACAAAAAGAAGATAGTCAAACTATATTTTAGAACTTTGAAATGTCTGTGATTGTAGGAGAACAGAAGGGGGAAAGATTTTATGCTTTTCAAGTCCAACTTCTAAAGGTGAAGAATGTCCGATAGTCACTTGTGGCCTCTTGAGTTCCATGCTTTTATAAACTTGTAGCAATGTGCAGACTTGTGGGTCAACTATGAGGGGTATACTTGTACAGTTTATCTCAGGATTTGGTTAGTTTTGTTTCCTATTCAAAGTATACAAAAATTCTCATCATTGGAACAGACATAAACATTCCCATTCTCCAATAAAAATAAAGAAATAAACATTACAACCGAGGTATGGGCCTAATTTGAGACTGGAAAACAATCAATGACTAACACAAAAATATTTTCGCTTATATATTGAACAAATTTCACAGTCAGTTTATTGAACAGCATCAATTATATGATTATTCATTTTGTAACAGAAATTGCTTAAGCACTATAGAAACTTTGTTATATGAGATGAACGACACCCAAATAACAGGTGATGCCATGATGTTTTTTGTGTCTGACCAAAAAGACCCAATGAAGCAGTATAAACCTATAGCCCTACCAAATAATTCTATAGTTTAACAAACCACTAAACAGGAAAACTTACCTGAAGAGAAGGCTGCTCTTATAAGATCTGCACACCAACAATAAGAGAGAATATGGATATCCACTGTCAGCATTTCCTTCTTCTTCACAAGCTTCTGAAAAAATTCTTTACACCCATCATGGAGCATCAAATGCTCCCCTGCCCTTTTTATGTCATCTAAATTCACTCCCTTTAGCATTCCTGATCTCACAACCCTGGAATTCGCACGCCTTTCAAAGTTCGCAAGCTGTTCGAGACTTTTGTATAGACGTCCATAATCAAACTCCTTAACTGGGAAGTCAGAGAGAGAGGGAAAAAAATATAAACAACTGGTAAAAAGAAAATCTGTTGAACTCTGATGACTGATTTAGTACAAGATATGTTATTTGAAGTGGTAAGATATACAATATTGTTACCCTCTTCTTTTGGAAGCAAGCTTTTAATGCAAGCTTCATACTCCTCAGTATACTGATTTGAAAGTGCATCCCAAGAGTTTCTCATGTCTGAAGAAATCTTTTTTGCATCAGCCACATCTTCATCAGTCTTTGGTGCAGTTAAAATTGCAATCTCTGCTAAAATTGCAGAGGAATCAACCACAGTACATGTCAAGTCAAAATCAGAAAATATGACAAGTCGTTCCGTCGGATCATTCATTTTTGTTAATGGAACTACAGCTGGGTCAGCGATTGGCTGAGCAGAAAAAAACTCAATCTCAAGTTTCATTGCTTGACGATAAAGCTTTTCTATCAAGTCAAGCTCCTCTCCAGTAAGCGGAACACTCAATTTGTCAAGTAATTCCTCTACTTGTACAGCTGCTGCCTGTACAGATAATGGGAAAGGAAGGGACAAACAATATTAGAAAATGCAATACATTTCAAAATAATATGGATTGACATAGAGGTACTGATTTAAATGTAAAAGGAAGAAAGATTGACAGGTAGGCTATATTGAAACAAACCTCAAAACTTTTGGAGGAATAATAGTTGATCCATTTATTGTAGGGATGATCACTTCCATCCTGGGGAAGAAACATTTGAAGCTCTTTGCCCAAATGAGCATAAAGCCTCATGCAAGGGGTCATAGCACCTACTGTATAAGCAGCGATTTTGGTTTTCTCAAAAGGAGTGGCAATCTGCCCAGGGCCTTTTCCTCCTTCAACTTTCCTTTAGCTGTTGCAAGCAAAAAATCAGTATACCTGACGGTGGCGGGGTTGGGAGTAATCTCTTTGTTTGGATCAACGCCCCATTCCTGCATAAGCGACTTGACTTAAGAGAACTTTATAGAAACAATCGCACGCTTGAATAGTATAATTCAAGAAAGTTGAGCACACATCTCCAGTGCCGCACATGATAAGGAAAAAAGGCTAAAAGATGAATGAAGTAGATCGAATGTGGCATTTTGCTTTGTTTTCCTAAATTAAACCTGCCCTGTAAATTTATAGGGTCTAAGAACCATTAATTCAGGACATATGAAGTCTCAGTTGGAAGATGGAAAGTAACACTCAGGAACTTTCATAATTCCTCTCCCTCCCTCCCTCCCTCCCTCTTTGTGTGAAGAAGAAAACTGCAGTCCGCAACAAGTGCCAATAAGGGGACAGAAAAAGAGTGTTACGGAGTTCAGATTGACTGCATTCTGCATATGCTCACCTCACAACACAGTATGAATACAGTCCTTCTATAGAATGCATGAGATAATAACACAAAGTATGTTGTTACTTGTTGGGGGTGGGGGAGGGGTGCAGTCTGCATGAAAGTTAATATAAGTTTAGTGTTTACATGTTCTAAAGATAACAAATGCAGCTTCTTCACTAATTATTTGTACACAAAAGAAAAGGCTTGTTTTCAAAAAAAAATCAAAATTTTCGTTTTTTTTTTCAAGAGGTTGTAGTAATTAAAACTCACCCATTTATCTTATCGAGAATGCTGAAATCCATTACAAAACATGTATATTAAGTATAGATATCCATCATGTACAATATCCAATGAAGGAAATGGAATACCTTGGCATCCAACCACATCATGTCTCATATCCTAGTGTCTCAACCATTGGAAAAGATACTGCACCATGTGTTATAAAAGTATCTTAACACAACTTCCATCACTGATGTGGTTGATATCGAAGCAGTTAGTGATGGGGATCGCCCTAGCTATTATTTAGTAGGCTTCTTTTAAGTTATTTTATTTTATTTAGTATATTTTTTAGTCCCACATCGGTTATGATGGAGAAGTCTTCTTTGTAGGAGCCTATATAAGACCTAGAGTTGTGGTGGTTTATTTAGACTATGATGAATCAAATTTAAACCCACTTTTTTATGGAAGCATGATGATTTGCTTTACAAATTTAATCTTTGCATGGTGATGTGCGGAGTGGGAGAGAGATCTCCCAGGTGCTGAAGCCCGAATTCATTTTTATCCCCTCAAAACCCTAAGTTCTATCTCTTCCTCCTCTTCCCCCTTCCCGTATTACGTCAGTTAGTCTCTTGATGCATAGTTCTTACCATCTGAATTATGTCTAAATTATATTCCTGATGCAGTTAGTCTCCTAGCAGCTGGACGACACGAAACTCCGTAAAATGCAGGAAAGGAGGATATAACATGATACTAGAAAAATATGTAAATAATATGTAGACAATGCATAAATACGCAAATATATAAACATGTCCATGCACCCAAAAGTCTAGACAAATTCTAATAATATAATAACACATCATATATTTTTATGACTTTGGAAAAGAAATAATATAGTCATTAGCTCTTCAAATTTAACTTTCTATAGTAGCTGAATGTCTATTGAAACAAAATATGATACTCATGGTTTGAAATCATGGTATCACTATCAATATCAGTAACAACTTTTAGTATCAAAATCACAACCATATTGGTCGTTCCATCTCAGTGATATCGGTGGGAGCAAAAAACAAACTTTAATTAAAATTGTTTAAAAATTTGTTAAGATTATTAGGAGCATTTGGACATATTTATCTGAATAATTAACTATATACATGCTAACAAACTAAATACTTATTTTTCACCAAAATCTAAAAGATACCAAAATAACTAATCTATTAATTTTTAACTAACAAAATAATTAAATAAAAATTAACTATGTATACTAATTCTAACAAAGTACTTAACTTTTTAAAGTGGTTAGGTTAGATAAGGTAATTCATTAATTTATTAAATTTTTTCTTCAAATAAATTAATGAAAGTTAAACAATTAAACTAAAAAATGTTTACATTACATTTGCTCTAAAAAACCTAATAAATTAATTATGCAAAGTTAACCTATGTTATTATTGGGTTATTAGATGTTAAATATTGGGTCTTATCACAGTTTATTAAGATGAGTTGTTAGGTTCTGGGCTAACTCAGCCTAAAATCCAATAACCATCTCATATAACCCTCAGACAGATCAATTCTCAAATGAAAAAAAAACCAATGGAAGAAAAAAGTGCATCGACTCGAAATGGTCGACCTCTCCTGCATCATTCCGAATGTGATAAAGATCTCGATTGTGAGATCAAACTCAACGACCTCGATCGCGAATGTCGATCGGGACCTCCACTATGAAATCTCTCTTGAAAAAAATGATGATCGAGCAAACTTGACCTCAACGAGCTCTCGACCCCTTACCGACCTCCAACAAGCTTCAATGGGCGAGAATACTCTTTCATCCCTCTATTATGTCAAATCTTATATTTATTTGCTTTCATTTTCCCCCTCTTCTCCTTGTTCCTTCTCGTCACTTTTTTCTTTACCTTTTTCCCCTTTTTCATGCTTTGTGTAACCATGTTTCGCTTGATGTCCCGATACGAACCTAAAATTGGCCAAAACAAAGAAAAACGACTATACCATCCCCGTTTGGCCTATTCAAATTCTTATACCCATGTAGTCTATCAGGTAGTTGAAAATCGAATATGATTCAGCTCATACATCTCAGTATCAGCCAAATATTAGAGACCATAATAACAGCCTTATACAAGCAACAATTTGATAACCTTTTTTAATAGTGTATAGTATGCCATATATAAATGAAGTAGATAAATATATCAAATATGTCATGTTAACAAAGGAGAGTATGAGATATAAAACATATCCAAGAAATGCTTGACATGCACCCGAAATTAAAAAATGTAATATAAACATAAGGACGCGTTTGAGATACCTGACACGTGTCCGAGAAGTGCCAGGTGTCTAATACACGTGTTAGCATGTCCGACACGCATGTTAGCATGTCCGACATGGATATGACTTCATCATAGAAGTACCCATGCTACATATCCTAGCAGAGATTTAATACATTATATTATATCCAATGTTGTCTAGGTCTAGTTTGATGAAGTAGCTTTTGAGGGTTGTAAATGGAACCTGCTAACTTGTTAACCCGATCAAAAGTTTTACAATAATTTCATTGACAGATCTTAAATAAATCCAAAACATTTTCAAAGGCAGTTCGAATTTACTTCATAAAATTTAGGAATGATGGGACGGGTCAGACCGAGCTTAAACTCAGCCACAGTCCCAACTCCAAAAATTATAGAGCCTTAAATCCAACACTAATGGCCTTCATGAAACTGGCCTTAACCCAACCCTATGACCCTCAAAGTCAGCCCCTGGGCTTCCTTTTTCCTTGTCTTTTTTCTTTTTGCTTTTGAGAGTTCATGTGAGGTTCAGTGGCACGTGGCCTATCGCCTAGTGCTAAAAGAGGGGGCCAAAAGAAGCCCTAATGGCCTAATAATAAATTAGGTAGAAGCCTCAATAGTTAGAATTGAACAAAAATGAACTTAAAAGGGCAGCCTAAATAAGATATTCAGACAGGTTGCGTCAGGACAGGGCATAAGGAAAGCCTTCACCTTAGGCCTAAAATAAAGCCCAGACCTTCCTAATTTGTCGCAGGGTCAAAGCTAAGATTATTCACGAGCCGGGTCGGGAGGGTTTTGGGG
>JAVJIF010009549.1:0-153390 GCA_038442645.1 Agave tequilana | reverse complement strand
GGTAGAGTTGTGTAGAAATATCTACTTCGGAAAGTACCGTTGAAAAAAATTGAAGACAACGCACTCTTTAAAAGTATGAGAGAAAATAGAAAAATAAGAAAGGGGGAGATAATTTATCTATATATAATAATAATAATAAAATATTACTTGTCGTGTCCCCATACCTTTTTTTGAATTTTGTCGTGTCCCGTGTCCATGTTCCGTGTCGTGCCCGACACCCGTGTCCGTATCTGTGCTACATAGATAATCAGAAAAGAGTATATACTTGGAGTTGTGACCGAAAATGATTCAACTTATGTTTCCCCAGTGCAGCGTTCGAGGAGAAGAGGAAGGATCTGCGTCAGGGTCCTTGCACCACTCATTGAAGTAATATGAATACTGTTAAGTTGGGCTATTAGTATTGGGTTATTGGGTTGTGTTACCACTATATACCCTCTTTATATCTTGACTTATATATATATATATATATATATATATATCTTTTCTCTTATGAATAAAATCATCCTTTTCAGGGTTTCTATTTTTCTACATTGTATCAGAGCAAAAAAACCTCTAACCCAAAATTCACCCTCTATTATCTTACTTTCCTCAAAATCACCACCCCCTCTCCTCAACTGTCGCCCCATCCCTCCCTCCTCCCTCTCCTGAATCGGTCGGCCCCCTCCAAGTTGTGCCCCCTCCAAGCCGTCGCCCCCCCACCAAGCCACCCCCTCAAGCCGCCCCCTCCAATACTGCCTTGTAAGGCCAGCTGACCCCTCCAGAGGCTCTTGCAGTCTGTTGAAGCCCTCCAATAAGAAAAGAAGCCCTACAATCTCTGATGAGATCTGATCTGTTTTCTGCTCAAAAAATTAGATTAATTTTTACATCTGATCTGCCTATTTAGATGCTCTACAATACTTTCTTGGGGAGATCTGATTTGTTTACGACTCAAAAATCAGATTTTTACATCTGATCTGGCTATTTCAAGCTGAAAATTATTTTTTATGCTAATCTGGTTGTCTATATTACTATCTGATAAACTAAGTTACTTGTTTCTCCTACCGGCTGATTTCTGATAATTTATCTAACTGGATACTATGTCTGAGACTAAAAGTTCCTCCTCCAATATGATCTCTCTAATTGTTGAGACTTTTGTTTTTAAGACAATGTTGGGGCTATGATGAAGTTGAATGGATCTAACTACTTGTTATAGGTGTAGGCATTCTGTATATTCGTTGGCGCTCAGAAACAAATTGGATCACCTCCTTCAAGCTCCATTGCTACTACAGATTCCTACTTATGTGACCTGACTTATTGGAGATTATTCTGTGATGACATGACTTCTCAATAGTCTAGAGGAGAAGATTAGTAATAGTATCATATTTCTGACTACTGCTAAAGAAATGTGGGACACACAGAATGTGATGTTTGGCAATGAGAAGAATCCCTCGAGAGTTTTGAAATCTGTGTGCAACGCTCCAATCTCGCAGGTACGGAGACGTTACTGCGACGTATATATGCAGGTTGGAAATACCCTCATGTATATACGCTAATCTTCAGTACAGACAAGAATCAGAGTACGGAAGTACGTGGTGCTTTATACATTCCAACATGTGGGTACAATTACAAAGTTATCACCAGATGTGACAAATATTACAAGAATATTACATCACTGATATGCGCAAATGCGAGAATACAAAGAGATGTACAAGTATGAATAGTACAAATGACGCTCACGATTTTACAGAAGGAAAACTCGAGAGACGCGCAAGAGGCCTGAAAGGATAGGGCTCTGGACGGTCTGCTGGGGATCCACGCTTCAGCTGCGCATCTTGATCAGCTTCCGTGTGAGAATACAAGGTTTAAGCTCCGAAATATGGACATGAGGATCCAGGGGAGTCAGAACTCCCCGGCGAGTGGTGATGCTAATGCCAAATGGCGTGCATAGATAAACACACGTGTATCGATAAATCTGAATCATAAATATGCATTGAAAACCGTGTCGTGAACACAAACATACATAAGCAAGTAGTTATACAGCAAGTGATATTAAGCAGGGAATACTCATGATATGATAAGATGAGAGTAGAAGACTGGTGGAATAGTACGCAAGTGGTAAGGAGAATGTAAGCAGTTATAATATAATAATGGTCATAAACCAAAAATCTGATGTAAAACCCGATGAAAGCATAGTCGGCAAAGCATACAATGAATACATAGTTGGCATCTTTTATTATTATTATTACTTCTCTTACCCAGATGTCTAGATATGTGAACTAACGTCCCAGCACATATTTATTCACATCTGAGTAAAGTAAGATTGTTATTGAAATCCAACGGGGGTATCAACGAACAATGTTTACAGTGGGTCTAGTGCATGCCCGGGACCACAGTCAGGACGTTCCGTTGCTGGTGTTCGGAACCGGCTGCAAGGCGTACAGGAGGGTCTTTTAGGATGCCCTTATCAAGATGGTACAAAGAAGGAGAGAGTCAGCACTCCACTCGGTCGCCTGGAGGCCCTTAGGTCAGACCGGAAGTTTAGTTGCACAACATACCTAATACCACTGTAAACACGAACATATATTAATATCCGCAAGTTTTCCCCGACCCGATGCAAGTTGTCCCTTTTTATAGTTTAATATGTAATTATCAATTACGGGAACAGCCGGTGCAAGACATGATCAGGATTTCAGGAGTTCAAGAGTGCATGAGTACTATAAATTCAGGTCATTGTATATATAATACAGGATAACAGTCACTGTATATGATATAGGATAACAGGTACATGATTCCCGTAAATATGATAATCACAGGTCAAGTATTAATATGACAGGAGGCAGGTGATAAGTCATGTTATAATAAGGAGCAAGTGTCAACTAGTAGCATGTCGGGTGTCAGGTGATAATATGACACGAGGTTGATATCAGGCAGGTGACAAGAGACAGCATGGTATATGTAAGCACATCAAGCGAAAGCATGCCAAGCGATATAGGAAAGACGTATTGATATAAGGGATCGGTACAAATATCAGAAAATCATGCATTTCAAGAAAATAGTATAAGTAAGATTTCAAACTCTTCACAACTATGAATAGAAGATCGATAAACTGGCAGGCAGTTAATTCAGCAAGCAAGCGAATATCCACGCAGAGCTAAGCGAGGCTGGAGCGAGGCTAATGTACAACACTAAATGCTATCACGCTCGGCGAGGTTACCGCTCGCAGCGTAGCTAGACACACGTGTCGCAGCAAGCGTATGAACGCCATACTACCACTCACGGCGAAGCCACGCTCACGAGGTAACTACGCTCGAACGGAGTAAACGGTAAAGTTTTGATGCTAGGTCCGCCTACCAGGCGTAGCATAGAGAAAGTCCGGAGGACTTTAAAACCTCAGAGAAGTTGAACTCAGAGGTTAGGCCCGAAGGCAAGGTACCTGCAGAAAGTGTTAGTTCCAAACAGCACACATAAGGAATATTATCTATACTGTTATAAGTATTCGTCATAGGTATATACATATACAACTGGGCTCTCGACCACTTACAAATACAGGAGCACATTCCAATACAAATCGTGAATACAGATACAAATGCATAATGCAAATACAAGTCCCGCCGACGAAGCGGGAAAGTCCAAAAGGAAAGCGAGAACACTCACCTAAATACGAAAAATACCGTGAAATCCTCGATCTCCGGAATCCAGGTAACCAACGCGAATATGCATTTCAAATATAATAAACATTATATTATATAGAGGAGAAGAGAGAGAAGGAACCAGAAGGAGAGAAAATGGAGATGAGGAATCGCAAACGCGGGAGTCGCGTCGCGTAGATGCCACAAACGCAGGGTTCAAGACCCGCGTTTAAGCCATAACACGAGAAGAACGCGAACACGGGCATGAGCTTCGCGTCGCGTTGATACAAGAACGCAAAGGTCGCGTTAAAGAATTGCTTGGACACGGGATTGAGCTCCGCATCTAGCAATTAAATTCAAGAGAAGAAAGAGACAGGGAGATGAGAGAGTTTAGAGAGAGAACAGAGAGAGACAATAGAAAGAGAGGAAGAGAGTGAGACACAGGGCTGAGAGGGGGAGAGACACGCACAGTTGGGAGAGTGAGAGGGGGACGCGGGGTTGGGAGAAAAGAAGACACGGGGGTGAAGGCAAAACTAGAGAAGAAAAGAAAAGGGAAAGGAAAGAAAGAAGTAAAGAAAGAAAGAAGGGAACGGGTAGGAAGGCCGCCATGGCCTGGTGCCGGCGGCGGCCGGAGGTGGCCGAAGATGGGCGGCCAAAGCCCAAAGAAGTGGGTGATGGTGCAAGTCACGTTCAAAAAGAAAAATTTAGAGTTTTGAAAAAGGAGTTTCGGAGAGCGACGGATAGGTTCGTTAGAAAGAGCACGCCGAGAAGAATTTAGTGTGATTGTTGGCGGCCGATGTGGTGTAGTAGTGGGTAGAAATGATGAAGAAGATGGTGGTAGAAGTGATGGGTTTCTTGACGAAAAAGAAAAAGAAAAAGTGGTGCGGTGTTGTTGTTGTTGGAATGGAGGAGATGATGGAGGAAAAGATAGTGGAGGAGTTGGTGGAGATGGTGGTGGTGGTCGTCCAAGGAGGGGAAGCCAAGGAGAGGACGATGATTGCGCTTTGCTGTTGTTGGCTGAAAGAAGAAGGAAGACATGATTAATGAAAGAGAGAGGAAAAGAAGTGGGTGTATATACAAGGGAGATGAAAATATTTATAAGTTTGCCATGCGTTTCAAAAAGAAATGAGACTTGTGTCTCATTTAAATGAGATCCACGTCTAGGCAAACAGAGCCAGACGCGGAGATGAGCTACGCGTCCAGGCCAAAAGAGCCAGACGCGGAGATGAGCTCCGTGTCTAGTAGAAAGCGCGAGTGTCGCGTTTGCAGAGGAGAGAGAAAGTCATGATGACTTAATTAGAGTTGATTGGAAGGGCATTAAATGCAAGATAGAAAAGGAATCTCTGCATTAAAGACCAGATCTGCATCTGGTGAGCCTCGCGTCTGGTGAGGAGAGAGAAAAATGGGAAAAGTATAAATATAATATCTGGATAAAATTCTGGTACCTAGAAAAACACCAAAATTCCAGAAAAGCCCGAAAAATGAAGTAACTCGGAAAGCTTTCCAAAAATTCTCCAAAATATAAATATTATTTAAAGATGTTTGGTGAAATCAGATTTTAGAAATTCAACCCCATTTTCAAAATAAAAATCTTAAAATCCACCGTCAATACCGGTCTATGCCGGGTCGGCCTGATTTTGATAAATTCTAAAAAATCTCAAAAATACATTAAAGGAGAAAATATGATTCTAAGAAGCAATTGAAAGCGGAATCCAGAAATTCAATTCCGCTTGTAAAATTAAAAATCCGAGAATCTATCAGCGGCACTGGCCGACACTGGTTTTGAAGATTTGCAATTTAATTCGAAAAAAATCCCAGAAAATAATGAAATATCTAAAATATTAGAAAATAATATTTGAAACTGAAATCGGCCCAAATCTGAATAGCAGAAAGACTAAATCGAGCAATACTCTAGGATCGGGTTCCCGATTCAGACTAGGGCTGACTCTGAGTCCACGAATCCAGATCCAAGGCAAAATGATCGTGTAAAAATTCATAAAACAAAACAAATACAGGAAGTAAATTAAAAAATATGATCAAAAAATCTGAATACTCAACTAAGTAAATATTCCGGGAGCGGGTGTTACACTATGAGAGACTATTTGATCTCAAATACGGAGACAGATTTGTACCTGAGTTCTATGAAGAACTCAAAGAGTTGATTGATGAGCTAGAGATGCGTCAGCCCGTTGTTAATGATGCACCGACCCTGAGAAGATATCGTCAAAATATCTAGCAGTATTAAAGTTTATCTGGCTTGAGTTCCACACTACGATCACGGTGCGGGATCAAACACTGGGAGGGGTTAGTATTCTCACGTTGACTGCCACCTCGAGAGTTATGCGAGTATTTACTGGAACCGATATTTCGTTTGGTTGAGCAGTCCCCCATGGTTTCTGGGCGTGATAGAGGTCGTAGTCGTGGCCGCGATTTTGGAGGATGAGGACGTGGCTCCGTTGGAGGTGGATGTGATTTTTATGAAGGCAGACAAAGTGCCTCTGAAAAAGAACCCCGGCAATGTAGGCACTGTGGACGCAGTAATCACATCTTCTAAAAGTACTGGGAGAAATTTCATCGACCTGAGTGGGCCAGCTATCGGATTCTGAACCTCCTACCCTGAGTGGTAATCCTTAGATCTCTTCATCATCTATTCCTGGCTCTTCCATGGTTGAACTATCGCAGGAGGAGTATGATGACTCCGCCAGCTAGAGTTCTCTCAGAACAATCTTTCAATAACTCATGCATCTACTTCAGGTATGCATGTCTATAATACCTCTCCTCAAAAGTCATGGATATTAAACTCAGGAGCCTCATCCCGTATAACAGATATTAAATAAAAATTTCTTTCATTAAATTTATCAAATGTCCGCCCCTCTGTTAAAATTGCTGATGGTATTCATTCACCTGTATTAGGCAATGGGGTAGTTCAGGCTACTCCATCTTTAACCCTACTGATGTTCTATATGTTCCACGATTTCTTGTTAGTCTCTTATCTAACAGTTAGTTTATTAAACATAATAACTGCAAAATAATATTTTTTTCCTTCTCATTATGTGTTTCAGGACCTGTCGACTGGGAAAAGGATTAGTTCGGGGCATGAGCGAGGAGGCATATACTATTTGGACAATCGAGTGATCCCTACTGGCTTGGTTGCAGATCAACCTGATCCCTGTTACTTTGGCACTAGAGCTTGGGTCATCCTTCGGTTGTGTATCTTATTTAGTTCTCTATTTCTTCTTTAGGTTGTGAGTCTTGTGAGTTAGGTAAGTATCATCGTGCTATCTTTCAGAGTCGTACCAATAATCGTAGTAGTTCTGCGTTTGAGTTTGTCCATTCTGATGTCTGTGGACCTAGTCGTGTCCCCTCTATTAAAAGTTTTAGATATTTTCTGCTCTTTGTTGGTAACTTCTCTCGCATGACTTGATTGTATCTCCTAAAAGAGAGGTCAGAATGAAATAAAAATCAGTTTTCCATTTCAATTCGTGTGCTTCGTACTGACAATGCCTTGGAGTATGTTAAAAAGATGTATCTATTTTTTGTTCCAAAAATAGGATTATTCATCAGACCCTTATTCTTATACATTCAATAAAATGGAGTTGTTGAACGCAAACGTAGACATATTCTGGATGTCGCTAAAACCATGATGATTCATATGAGTGTTTCAAATATTTATGGTCTGATGCCGTGTTGACTGCTTCTCATCTAATTAGGATGTCCTCTTCTATTCTCGATAAAAAATCTCCATTCTCTTGTCTCTATCCCAACAAAACATCATTCTCCACAACCCCCGTGTTTTTGGTTGTACTTGTTTCGCTCAGGACTTATCCCCTATGTTAATAAATTATCTCCTAGATTTATAAAGTGTGTCTTTGTTGAGTATTCTAGAACACAAAGGATGCCGGTGTTATAATCTCTCCACCATGAAGTATTTGGTGTCACCTGATGTTACATTTTTTGAGTCTATTCCATATTTTTCTCCACAGGTTCCTGTCACTATATCTGAGACGGTTCCTCTTTCATTGTGTGTCGTTGCCTTCACCTGCTTCTACTGTTTCTCTGCCAGTGATGCCAGTAAAAACTCCGAATCCACCTGCATCAATGCCAGTTTGGGATTTCAATACGTTTACCCTCATCGCCCAAAAGTTCCTGCCTCCGAATTAGTTCCGGCTAATCCCTCTCCAGTAAACAGTCCTCCTCAACCATCAATCTCCATCTGATCTTGATATTTTCCATTGCTCTTCGAAAAGATAAACGGTCTTGCACTGATTATCTTATTTTGAATTTCGTCTATTATGATCAATTTAACCCTACTTTCTATCAGTTTGCTCTATTTTTGTCTTTTGAGTCTATACACAGGTCTTATACAGAGGCTTTAGGTACCTTCCTGGAAGCAGACTATGGATGAGGAGATGGATGTTCTTACTTTTCGAAAAACTTGGGAGTTGATTTTGACACCAACAGATGTTATTATCGGTTGTCGTTGGGTCTTTAGTGTGAAGATAGGTCTATGGATCAATATAAGGTCAGGCTTGTGGCCAAAAGTTATACTCAAACATATGACATCGATTATTTTGAAACATTCTCGCCAGTTGCAAGAATGAATTCTATCAGAATTTTGTTCTCTGTTGCCGTTAACTTGTCATGACCCTTGTTCTAACTGGATGTCAAAAATTCTTTCTTATATGGGGATCTTCAGGAGGAAGTTTATATGGAGCAACCTCTAGGCTATATTGCTCAGGGGGAGACTAAAGCATGTCGTCTCAAGAAGACCATATATGGACTCAAATAGAGTCCAAGGGCGTGGCTTGAAAAGTTCAGCATTACCATTTATGGTATTGGTTTCCACCAGTGACACTCAAATCACTCTGTCTTTGTTCGGCGCACAAAATCTGGCATCGTAGTTTTGACAATTATGTTGATGACACTTGCTGACTGGTAGTGATTCAGTTGGGCTATTAGAGACTAAGAAGTATCTTAAGCACCATTTTGTGATCAAGAACATGGGACGTCCAAAATACTTTCTGTAAATTAAATTTGCACATCAAAAGCACAGTGTACTACTTTCTTAGCGAAAGTATGCTCTTAATCTTCTGGAGGAAACAGGACTTTTGAGATGCAAGCCTGCTAACACTCCAATAGAAGCCAATGTGGATTTATGCTTGATAACAGTCACATACTTGATGATCTAGAAAATATAGGAGGTTGATTGGGAAGTTGATATATCTCACGGTTACAATGCCAGATATAACATTTGATGTAGGTATACTTAGTAAATTCATGCATCAGCGCAGAGACTCATTGGTTAGCTGTGATAAGGATTCTGACTTACATCAAGAGTTGTCCAGAAAAAAAGTTGACGTACAAATAATATGGGCATGTACGCATTTTTAAATACTATGATTCAGGCTATGCTGGTAACCGAAAAGATAGAAAGTCTACCACTAGGTATTGCACCTTTGTTGGAGGAAATCTGATGACTTGGAGTAAAAAATAAGATGTGTCTCGTTCGGGTGCAAAAAATGAGTATAGAGGTATGGCTCATACGGCATGCGAGATTGTATGGTTAAAAAAAATGTACTGATGAAACTTGGTTTCAGACGCATGGGTCCATGTCTATGCATTGTGATAATCAGTATGTCATCTACATTGCCCAGAATCTTGTATTCCATGAAATGACCAAACACATTGAGATTGACTGTCACTTTATCAGAGATGTTTGGACTAAGAAAATGGTTACTTTTCGATTCACACCGTCTTCAAAGCAGTTAGCTGATCTTTATATCAAAGTTGCCTCACCTCAGGTGTTCTTTATTCTATGTAACAAGCTGTGCATGTAAGATGTCTATGCTCCAGCTTGAGGGAGAGTGTTAAGTTGGGTTATTAGTATTGGGTTTTGCCCATATACCCTCCTTATACCTTGGCTTTTATATATCTCTCTTCTCTCATGAACAAATCATCCTTTCCAGGGTTTCTATTTCTCTACAGATACTATAGAGAAATCAAGAAAGTCATTGTCTTTATTCTCGGTATAGCTAGGTTCTGCATGTTATGAGAATGCAAAAGAATGTGTAGAATTGACATGACTCGCAATTACAAGGTTTGCTATTAACTACCTTATTTTGAGGACTATCTGGGAGCAAAAAAATTGCATATAGAGTGGGTATAAAATAATTATTCCAAAATAGATGATGTCAAGGATATTGATAATTCTTGTTGATGAAAAATTATGGAAACGAGCAAGTATTTGTTGAAGGTAAAATTTCTTTGCTGAAAGGTTTTAAGGTTTGACGGATGCAAAGTCGGCAATGGGATGCATTTATGAAGCTATGGACATGTATAGGGAAAAGGAGCAAATTGAAGAATTTCTGACTCCGTCAAATAGAGGTATGAAAGTGTGCAAGATCATCAATGTCCATTTGGAATTGCAATAAGCCTCTTCAAGAGGATATCCATGTGTGCGCTTTCAACGTTATCCAAGTAGTGTTGCCCAAAAAGAAAAGGAGGAAAAGGGGTATAATTATTAATTGCTTGTACTAAGAATTGATAGTTATTTAATTTTAATCGTAATGTTTAATAAGTTTTTCCTATTTCAATTATTAATAGTACCTCGAAACTTGAATGTGACTGGAAAAAGGAAAATGAGAGAAGATGTTGGAGAGGAGGAGGAAGTTAGCAGAGTGAAGAATAAAATGAGAAGATAAATATATCATTCTTGCATATGATGTTGGTGATGGATCGATATGGGATGATTGTTTGATATTCAATTGGCGTGTTTTATTGGCCTTGGGAATGGCTATGAACTTAGCTTGGGAAGCTATCATTCATAAAACATATTCTTTATTTATGTTTATGTGGGGGAGGGTTGTAATTATGTGGAGATCGTGATATCAATTTGAATAATATGTATGATTATTGAACTTAAATATATGTTTACTGCTCTATATTTATATTGGTTTTCCTCGAATATAACTATATAGCACTATAGTTGATAAGAACATCTGAGCCTTAACTTTTATTTGTTTTCAGTATATTTTTTTCACTTTATTTACTTGTATTTCTTTTGTATATGCATGCATTTCAGTTGTGTAGTGGTGGTAGTTATGGCCATCATGTGTAGTAGTGGTGTAGTTATGAGTGTGTAATGCAGTGAGAAGTTATGGGTAGTTGTGTGGTAGTTGTAACTTATAACCTATATGAGGCATGGGTTGTGTACTTGTTTGGAAATGAATGAATGAACTGAATCCAGTGGCTTTCTCCTTACCAATGCCTCTCCCCTTTCTCCCCTCTCCCTTCTCTCCTCTGGACTGAATGTTTTAAGCTAAAGTTTATCCCCCCTCTTGCATATGTAGCGCCTCTCATCTTCTCTTGCCTCTCTTTAGTTTCTTCTTTTTCTCCCAACATCCCCTCCTCCCAACAGCAACAGTAATCAACAGCAGCAACAACAGACGCAGCAGACCAGCAGCAGGTTGCGGCATCAGCAGGAGCCAGCAGCATCAGGAGCCACAGCAGCAGTAGCACGCAGCACCAGCAGCAGCAGACTAGCAACAGAGTAGAGCAGAAGCAGCAGCAATAAAATTCCAGCAACAGCAACGGCTACGGGTACCTAAAACGTGTTTCTCAGTTTTTTCCTTGGAATATGACGGTGAGTTCTCGGTCTGTAAGTTTATTTTAAAGCAATCTATTTATTAGTTGAACTATACATCAGTTACTTCATCTCTAGAGTATTATCTTTATCTCATGTTGACCACTATATAGTGAGATGTGTGAATCTGTAATTCCTTTGATCGCATATCATTGATATTGATAATAGAACTTATCATGCATGATATAACTATTGTAATTAGATCTTACTGAGATTAGAAATGTTCAGAGCTAGCATACAATACTTTGTAAAATCCATTTGTTTGACATTGTTAGTTTTTTTTATTACTTTCCTGCCGAAGATCTTTGTATTTGGTGAAACATGACGAGTTTGATTATATCACTGATTTCCTACATGACACACACCCACCGTTTCACATTAATAGTACTCTTAAAAGCAAGTACTTTGGACTCTTGTTTTCTTAGTTTTCCTTTCTTCTAAAATGGGTATTTTATAATATATTATTAATTCAATATTATTTCTTTTTAATTGAAATTCAAACTTGATAAGATTCTTTTATTAGAATCCTAACTACATTCATATTTTAATTTGTTTGTTTCTTGTTTATTTAATGAAATTCTAATTTGGTATGGATCAGTCTTAATTGAATTGAAATCTCTAATTTCTAAATACATTTAATTGCTGAACTTCCTTTTTATTTAAACTGAAATTCTAATTCGATATGGAACAATCTTAATTAAGTTTCAACTCTAATTTCAAGTAGATATTCAGTTATAACTGATCCTAATCAAAATTACTACTTTAATTTCTAAGTAAAATTCTAATTTGTTGAGTTTCCTTTTTCATTGAATTGAAATTCTAACTTAATATCGGTCAATCCTAATTAAATATGAAACACTGATTTCTCAGTTGAGATTTGGTGATTTCTAGAGCAAGAGAGAAATAGAATTATAAATTAATTTTTAAATTTCAAAAATGTTACGTATCAAACTTCATAAGATTCAGATAAGATTTGGATAAATATCAATATATGCCTAGAAAGAATAGATTTTAATATTAATTAATCTTTACTTAAAAATTAAAAATTTTAATGCCTAAACCATCTAATTACAATTAATTAGCATTAAGTTTGCTCATCTATATTATTCCTTTTTAAGAAATATTTATTAAATCTACACCTACAATCGATAAGCTTTACTCATAAGTACCCTGAAAAGTAAATATTCCATACAAAGATGTTTTGGTCATAAAAAAGTTTTAAATCTTGCCATTACCAAAATTAAAGATTCATTGTACATTATCAAGTAGAGTAGAATAAAAAAACATCATCATAACATCATCTTTAGAGAAACAGAGTGATGCAGAACTAATGTTGAAAATGGAGATAAAGATATTTTTTTGATTAATTCGAGAATCGGTACCCAAGTGATCTCTCACCACTCTCACAAATCAGCATGCAACAAGTTTAAAAGAGCAATGCAAATCAACATACAAAGCAAAAAGGGTTTAAACTGATTTCACAGAACTGCCCAACTTAATAGTCTAGTTGGTTTTTTCTAAGCCCCATAAAAAGAGTTCCCCCATCCTAACCGATGCAGGACTAAAAGCAACTACTAAAATAGAGAAAAGAGAGTCTATTAATAAAGAAAGCAGCTAATATTAAATAGAGTTGCACCTCTGCGCACGTAAGTCCTCGATGTTCCGAACTGGACGGATTCCCATCAACTATCCCCGGCTTTGAAAAATTCGCCTATAGAGAATGGCAACGGTGAAAGTCATGCAGTAGCTCTGGGTTGAGTTGCATAATCTCATCAGCCCGCAACTAAGTGCAATCGGAATCGGGCCGTTCACGCAACAGACCAAATAGCGATGGCAAGTGCCATCAGCAGTGGGTTCTATCTTGACCGTCAGAATATCCTCAATCTCCTCGGTGGGGGATCCTCTTCAACGGTGGTGGTAGTGGTGGCTGAACAGGGAACAACTGGGACCCATGAAAGTCGAAGCTAGCTCATCTGATATGGTCTTCAGATAGACCACTGGAGTGCGATAAAAAGTCAAGTCCTCAACAATGAACACAGGGTTGATTCCAAGATCACAGAGGATATTGAGCTGATCGGTATTGGAATTAAACCTCCTCAATACCTTTTAAGGACTCATACGTCAAGCATGGAATTTCTTCAAAGTTTTCAATGGAAACCTCTCTAGACACACTCTAACTATCACCTCATCTCCAATAACAAACTCGCACAACTTCTTATGTGAATTTGTAGTAGACTTATAGTTATCATTACTAATAGCGATTTGCCTTCTGATATGCTTATGCAACTCATGCAAATGTTTTGCAAATGACTCAACTGATGCACTAGGAACAGTCACCTATCGACATCGGTAGGAGATCAATAAATTTCTTAAGTCGAAACCCTGTGACTACCTCAAAAGGATTTAACCATATAGACCTATTAACCGAACTGTTATATGTAAACTCAGCTACAAGTACGACCTTCTCCCATGTAGTCATTCACTTTCCTACTAAACATCAAAGAAAATTACTCAGGCTACAGTTTACTACCTGAGTCTGACCGTCAGTTTGAAGATGGTATATCGTAGAGAATTTACGCGCAGCCCCCATTTTCTACCAAAAAGTTTGCGGCGTGCATCCCTGTCAGAACTATGGATTGGTAAGTCGTGTAAACGCACTATCTCCCTAAAGAAAAGGTGTGCCACATGTGAAGCATTGCCATTTTGCTACAAGGGATGAAATAGGCCATCTTCAAGAACCTATTGTAACCACTGTTTCCTGATGTACGTAACACAAAGCAAGTACTCAATACGGCATAAATACTCGATTTGACCTTCCTGGTAGTCAGAGGGCTTGTTTCAGTTTCAGATATTAAGTTTCATATTTATTTTTTTTAAAATTTTCTGAAAAATTTCTGAATTATTTTGAAAAATCTCCAAAATATGTCAACCGATACCACTACTAGACTCCAGAATTTTTATTTAACAAACGGGATATTTCACTAATTCAAATTCACAATGTTGCTCAAGGTAACATTTTCTATTTTTGAGAATTTTGAAAATTTTTCTGAATTAATCAAATTTCACTTAATTAAATTATAAAATAAAAATACAAATTTTCTATTTCTTTCTTTTTCTTCTTCTCTTCTTTCTCCACCCTTCGACTGACTCATTCCCACTGCTTTCTCTCTCCTCTTTCTCCCAATAAATCACTCTCTAGCTCTCTCTCATTTCCTTTTCTCCCTCTCTTCAACTCTCTCACGCACACCCTCACTCTCTCTCCCCCTCTCTCTAACCCGCCCTCACCACTCTCTTCCCCTCTCTGCACACGGCCGCCACCGACTAAGGCTAGTGTCGCCGCCGGCCAGGCTACCAGGCCCCCCTCTTCCTCAACTCCCTCCCTCTCCTCTACTCTCTCTTTCTCTCTTCTTCACTTCAATCTCTCCCTATTTCCTCTCTCCCTTCTCTCTCTTCTCTATTCCGTCTCCCACCGTCGCCGGCGGGCAAGACAATTGTCACTGCCGCCTCTGACCCGCCGGCGCCACCCAGTCGTGCACCCAGCTCCTCCTTCCCATTCTTCTCCTTCCTCTCTTTTTTCTTTCATTCTCCTCTTCCTCACACACTCTTTCCTCTCTCCTTTTCACCGCCGGCCAAACCACCGCCTGGTCGTGCTTTCGCCTTCGTCGCCACCACCGGCGTTTGCCGCGCGGTCGTACCCAGGCCACCGCCGCCGCCTCTTCCTCTCTCTTTCATTCTCTCTCCTCTCTCTTATTCTCTCTCCTCTCATATTGGGTTCAAACCCAGTAACCCACATCCACTTAACAATTAGGTTTGAGTTTTGAATCTGAACCCGACCCAATAGCAACCAAATTCGATCCATTATAAAGGTAAAATTTTCATAAAGCCCCTTGTTAAACAATATTTAATGCATTTTAAATCTTATAAATTACAAATCTAATCCATTTTTATTTATTTTAGTGTTCGGGCAATATCTTGACCATTTGGAGTCTGATTTGGACAATTCTCGAGCATTTGCGATCGTAGAAAAGCGAACTACATCCCTGTGATCATAATTGTGAGTGTTTTTCTTTTATTAGTTATATTTCAATGTGTTAATTATAAATTGATTAATTAAATTATATTTACCATTTAATAAATCATGCATATTGCATTTATTGTCCAATAAATCATGTAAATGGTAAATTATTGTAATTAATAAATATATATTTAATAAAATAGTATTTTATTGTGATTATAAATTTAATATAAAATATGGATGAGTTATTTATATATTGAGTAATTATTAGACTATTGTTAAAGAAATTTCGGATTAATAAATTAATAATTTTAATATGATTGTCAAAAGTTTAAAAATTGATAATCGTAAATAATTACTTTGTGATATCAATAGTGTTAATAATATTGAAATTGTTATAATAAATATTGATATATTGACACATGATCATATTAATAATATCACCCTAATACTGTCACTGATCTATGAGAACATTGTCATATTGAGGGGTTGTATGTTGGACGTAAAAATCGTAAAAGGCGCAATTCATAAATAACTTAAACACATTATAACTACGGCGTTTGTTTGAACCATAATTCGTAAAAGACTTACGCAACTCAACTACCACTCACTTGCAACTCAATTATCACTCACTTACAGCCCACTTACATGTTAATTTTGTGGTCATACAAATTTGTGTTTTTTTTAATATTTAACATTTAGTATTATTTGTAATATTTAAAATTTTAAATCACCAAATAGTTAATTTTATAATCAATTTTTTCACTTACGACTTACACATTACGACAAACCAAACACCGTAAAATACAATACACTTTCTCACTTACAACTTTATATTATCAACCGAATATCGTAAAACTTACATGCATGCAACTCATTTACAAATATAAAAGAATTTACTAATTACGACTTACGAATTACGATCAATTACGACAACCAAACAGACCCTGAGCACATATTTCTGATTTCACGAATTATTATTATATCGTATGTATAACTTTATATGTTATGATAGTGGAAACGGTTATTTAATGTCCTTGTATCCTGTTACACAAATACACTCAGTGTATGACATAATTGTTTTCTATATTACATATATTGATATGACATTCATGTTACATAAATTCACATGTATGCATGCTCTGATTATTCAAGTATTCATATCACATGGATTATTATTACTTAGATATTCTTATATTATTATTACATGAATATTTCATGATTACAATACATGATTGCTTCCTGTATTCCTGATATTGATACAAAACTCCAGTTACCCGGATATACCAATTATTGACTTAAGATGTGTGAAACTAAATGCCACACGTGACAAAGTGCCACACCACAATATGATGGGGGCCGCCTCTTGAATCTGTAAGGAACACCACTAAAATCCATGTCTTATGAATCTTATGCCTCCTGTCTCCCGTTATATTGTTACACTTATTACTGTTTTCTGTATAGCTAAAATAATAAATATAACATGGGATTTGGGGGAACTAAACGGTTAACTAAGTCTTATCGAGTGAATGTTCTTGGATCCATATACGTCAGGGTAGTGCTGGCTACCAATACTATGTAGCTCATTGAGCTTCTTATTTCCTGCTCCGTCCTAGCGATGACATTGGTCTCAATAGTTAGGGAATTGTTTAAGGCTGTGATACCGGGTATGCACGTGGTGCAACCACCTGACTAGAGCTCCTTGGCCATTGAGTTTCCAATTAACTTAATAAAACAGTATAAACAATAATAACGACAAGAACTTTGCTATTTGGTCACTTCTCATTTGGATTATGGTACCTGTATGCCATGTTCGGATGATTTGGGGCTCCAGTATGGACTGTCAGTGGTATGGGACACTAAAAGAGTTGATTAAAATAGCAAATAATACTGATTGTTATTGTTGTATAATTATATTATATTGATCACCACCTGCATGATAACTTGCATAATATCTTGTCTATCTATATTGTATTAAATATCATAATTATCTTGTTTATTATCATGTTAGTATACATGTATACTCTGCACTTCATGTATTTTATGTAGATACACTGCTCTAGCACACTCACAAACATGATAATATGATTATTACTGATTATTTCATGTGTGACTATTCATAATAATCCCTGATATCGTCATATTACTGTTGTTATTAGATTAAACAATAAATATTAAATATTAAATTGTTGACATATATATAATTCTCTCCAATTAACATTATTGTTATTTTAATCATTTATTGTATAATATTGTAGAGGTAACACTATTATAACATGCTAGGTATTAATAATATTATAGTACAAATATAATTATTGGAATATATATACTGAATGTTACTATAATTACATTGTATCACTATTATTTAGACATGTATTATATATTATCGTGATTGCTAACTATTATAGTATATTATTATTGTCTTTCAATTTTACCACTTATTTGGTCGCTTTCTGATGACCCTGAGGTTGCTTTCTCAGGTTGCTGCTCAGAGATTCTATAGTACCTGATGTTTCACGGGATATTAGTCAGAGACGCATTATCTTTATTATTCATAAGTATCTTTATTATTTTGTCTATGATTCCTTAATTATTCATGTTTCTATATCTACCATGATCACTAACCACTTTGCAGGTATTCTTGTACTTATTTAAGCTGAAATTTTAGTGTATATTGTATTTATTCCTTGTACTAAGGCTTAGCGTATATATGTGGGTTATTTTTCTCGCGTATATACGTTGTCGACTCTCATCTCGTACCCGCTACAACATATTTTAGGAAGCAGACGTGACACCTATCAACCATCACAATGATAGTCAAGTTTCCTAAGTGTGCGAAGGAGCCCTAAAATGAAATCCATACTGATATGCTCCCAAGGTGCAGAGGGAATAGGCAACAGTGTGTAAAGTTATGTGTTCTGTTTCCTACCATTAGCAACTTGACATACTTGGCAACTTGACACAATTCTCACAACATCACGCTTGACACTGGCCAATAAAATCGACCCTCTACCAAGACAATAGTCTTGTCTCGACCAAAGTGTCCAGCGACACCCCCACATGCATTTCCCAAATCAAATGATCCTGTAAAGAAGTGTTGGGAATGCGTGATCGGCTGCCCCCGAATAGGAACCCATCAACAATGGTTAAACCTTCCACTAAAGTGGGTGGCTCCCGAATCAATGAAATAGAAGTCCCGACAGGTAGGATAATCTGTATAAGACAATCAAAATCAATCACCTCCGCATTCAGTGTCTCTAACGTGCAAAGTCTCATACTCAAAGCATCAGCAGCCTTATTATCCATGCCGGCGCGGTGTTTGACTACGAAAGTGTACTCCTAGATGAACTCAAACCACTTGATGTGACGGTGCCCTACACGTTTCTGCGAATTGATATAGTGAAGGACTGGATGGTCCGAATACAGGACGAACTCAGCAGGTAGCAGATAGTGACGTCAATATTGTACTCAACACTACCACATACAACTCCCTATCATAGACATTATAGCGTTATTTTGCCTCGTTCAACTTCTATTGAAGAACGCGAAAAGATGATTTTCTTGGCTCAACACACCACTTATGCCCACGCCGGAGGCGTCACAAGCCACCTCAAATACCTTCGAGAAATAAAGAAGGCAAAGGATTGGGACAGTAATCAACTTCTCCTTGATTTCCTCGAAGGCTCTAGTAGCAGCTCTAGTCCAATTTAACTCTCCTTTCCTAAAACATTCAGTAATTGGAGCCATAATAGTACTAAAATATCTGACAAATCTCCTGTAAAAAGTGATTGAGCCATGAAAGCTTCTAGGCTTGTGAATTGAATTTGGAGTAGGCCAGTCCCTGATGGCCTTAACTTTGTCAGGGTTGACTGCTACACCATCTTTAGATACGAGAACCCAAGAAAATGAACGGCTAGGGTTAGAAATGCACACTTCTTCAAGTTAACAAATAATTTCTCCTTAAAGAGACTCTCTAGCATACGTGTCAAATGAAGAATATGTTCTTCCTGGTTCCTACTAAAGATCAAAATGTCATCAAAATAAACGACCACAAACTTTTCCAAGAAAGGACGTAAAAATCTAGGTCATGACTCATGAACGTATTAGGTGCGTTCAATAACCTGAAAGGCATGACCAACCACTCATATAACCCGTCCTTGATCTTGAAAGCGGTCTTGCACTCGTCCCCTTTGCAGATATGAATCTGATGATACCCGTTACGAAGGCCCACTTTTAAAAAATTATAAGCTCCAGCCCTCATGTCTAATAAGTCATCAAGTCTAGGAACAGAAAACCTATACTTGATAGTGATTCGATTGATGGCCCTACAACACATCCTCTAGCTGGAATCCATCTTTGGTTTGAGTAATGCGAGTATGGCAGAGACTCAAGCTCTCTCTAATTAAGCCCTTCTGTAATAACTCATTCACTTGTCTCTTCAACTCTGCGTGCTCAGTGGGGCTCATTCTGTGATATAGAAGATTTGGCAAACGGACTCTGGCACAAAGTCAATGGCATACTGAATGTCATGCAGGCGAGGGAGTTCATCAGGTAACTAGCATGCATGATATGACTAACGAACATTTGAAGGAATCTCGATTGGTACGCTGGGAGACTCACCCAAGGCAACCAACGCATACGCTACTCTTTCCTCTTGCTTTCCCTGAGAAACTGGGATTTAGTCACTAAATGAAGCGACTTCTTGCTTTCATTGTCTGTGATAGTTCCCGCCTTGTTGTTCCCTACTGCTAACTTGGGCTTGACAGGTTTCAACACTATCTTTTTTCACTGAATTTAAACTCATGTGTTGGACCTACTAAGACTGATAATGTCCAAGTCATACAGCCATGGCCTACCCAACAAGATGTGTGTAGCGTCCATGTCTAAAACAGCACATCAAACTCGATCCTGGTAGTTAGATATGTGGATAGGTACCTGACAACACGGGGTAATAGCTTGGGCTGTTTTATCAACCCACGTCACGTTGTATGGCTGTGGGTGGGGTGCAGCCTTGAGACCCATCTTGTTAATGGTTGTCTTGGCAATGATGTTGGCACAACTGCCCCCATCAATCATCACCTTGTAGTTCTTCCCTTTATGCACAACATAAGTGTATAACACACTAGTTCTCCGTCAATCCTCGTCTCTACCTGTTGTGTGAAGGCATCTAAAACCCTCGCTCTCATATTAGATAACCTACTTCCTCAACTGTGTCACTAGTGCCCCCTCTAGTTCATAAACGTCCTCCTCTAGATTACCCTCATCCAAACCAGCATCCTCAATGAGAAGGCTCATGGTTGGACACCGAGCAACAACATGACCATACTCAACACCGAAAGCACTTCGTCCCCGAAATAGTCTGTCTAGATGGTTCACCTATAACAGATTTATCCTTAGGATCCTTAGTTGTATTGGTGTTGGGTTTGATATTAGCCTCAGGTGGGAGCCTATACTGCTCCCCGGCTTTCGAAACGAATCTGCATTCTGAAGAGGCTTTAAGTGAGGCCTCAATATACTGAGCTAGCCGATTGGCCTGTGCAAGGGTCCTTATAGTTTGGGAATGAATGGCCCTGGCCCACTGGATGTCGGTCCTCAACTCAGAACGAAACCTAGATATAGTTTGATGGGGTCTTCTTGTAACTCACAGCGAAAAGTTAGGCCATCAAATGCAGTTGTGTAAGCTTAAACCGACATGCTTCCCTGACGAAGGTGGTGTAGTTCATCTAGGAGGTGGTGCCTGTATGAGTCAAGAAAATATTTTTCTTCAAGTTTGTTTTTCATTTCATCCAAAGTCTTTATGAGAACCCTATTCCTCGCGCAATCTCTCTATACTGAGGTCCAGTAACTCAAGCTAACCCTATAAGTCGCATTCTAGCGAGCCGAGCTTTACATTCTTCGGATATCCTATACCAGTCAAAATAGTAATATATCGCTAAAAATGTTAGGTCATGAACACCGTCGAATGTAAGAGGATTTACCTTAATCCTACGGACAATTTCATCATCGTCATCCCTAAGTATGAGGATGCTCTCGTCTCTCCTCTTATTGTTCCGGTTCTCTCTATTGGTTCTGTAGCCACCTGTTATTTCTCATTAGGGTTGTTCTCTAACATCTCTATCTTAAGTTGGTTGTCTTGGATCTCAAGTTTAATGGACTGCACCTCCCTAAACAAAAAGTTAAATTTCTCATTCAATTTATTGAGATTTTCTTCCATGTCTGATTGGTTGGGGTTACACCTCTTACCACTACGCAGGAGCATGCACCAATATAAAACACAAATGCAAGACAATCAAACACATAGATGCATAATACCCTAGGTGTCAACTAAATGCGTGCAACTAGATCAAATGAAAAGTCTTCTAATGATTTCTAAGATGCACTGAATGGATCCTAAATGTTATATGCAGGCAAACAACAGATAAGGCAAAGAACAATTTGCAACTATAACTATCAATCTACACAACTACACGAGATAAACAAAAAAAAAGTTATAGTGCAAGGTTGTGTAAGAGCGTACCCATAAGCGCTTAAAGAAGTATCAATATCGAACAATGGCTCCAAACAAGGAATTGTAGGGACCAGTTTTGCAACCCAAAAACTGCAAAATCTCCCTGGTGACTCTGGGACTTAGTTATGGATCCACGTCTCGAACAGGGCTCGAATCGAACTCTGGATGACCTCAAAATAGGCTTTGGACTTTTGTTAGGCTGTTGTAATTGAACTGCACTGAGTGGACTCAGTGACTGAGTTGAACCGGACCGAGCCAACTCGCCAAGTCTGATATACAGGTTGAGTCGGGCCGGATCCACTAATGGGTCTAACATGAATCTGTTTAATAATGGGTCTAATTTAACCCGAATAAATGAGATCGGGTTTACCCATAATGATTCTAGATAAAACTGTGGCAGCGATGGCAGTTGCAGGTCATCAGCAAGCGTTGACGATGATTCTGCTGGCTGTGGAGATTGGTGGTGGTGGATGCAGAGGAAGTCATGGTGATGTCTGTTGGCGGTGATGATTTGCTGGATCGACGAAGTGAAGAGATGGAAGATCTAGGGCAATGTCGGCGATGATTTTATGGTGATTGAAAGGGGGAGTAGTCGTGGCAGTGACATCAGTGGATGGCGCGGCGGCGGCGAAGTCAGAGGAAATGCGAAGAGGGCAGATCTGGGTCTCGTTGATGATGAGGTAGTGTTGAAGAGACGACGGTGGCGGATCGGTGCGGCAGGGATGTTGTCGGGGATCGATGGAGAGGCTGGAAGTGGTTGGCGATGTTGTCGGCGACTAGATCTGAGGGTGACGAGGGGATCTCGAGGCGGATCTCGTGGCAGCGAGGTAGGAGGAACTCGGCAAGGGTGTCGGTGACTGGATCTAGGGCGGCGAGGGAACCTCAAGGAGGATCTCGTGCAAGCGAGGTTGGAGAAGCTCAACGAGGGTGTCGGTGGCGACTAAGGTGGGCAAAGGTGTGGGTTGCTGCGGGTGAAGTCGGGAAGAAGGTGAACAATACTTGAGGAGAATTTTCAGGTTTTTTTTATTTTCTTTTCTTTTCTTTTCCTTTTTTGGTTTTTTATTTTTTTTAAATTTGATCTTGGTTTTTCAGATTTTTTTTGGAACTAAAGAGGAGAAGAAATAGGAAAGAGAGGTCTAGGGTTTTGTAGAGGAAAAGGCTAGGGTTTACGTAGAACGGAAATTTTATGGAGGAAGAAAAATTCAAGATTTCAGTTCTGATAACAATTGATGCAAAACTAATGTTGAAAATAGAGATAAAGATAATTTTTGATTAATTCGTAAATCGGCACCCAGGTGATCTCTCACGCACTCTCACAAATCAGCATGTAAGAGGTTTAAAAGGGCAATGCAAAGCAAAAAGGGTTTAAATTGATTTTATTGAACTGCCCAACTCAATAGTCTAGCTGGTTTTTTATAAGTCCCGTATAAAAAAAAGTTCCCCCATCCTAACCATGGTTCACAGTCGCGGTCTCGGCCGCCGACTCGGCGGGCACTGAGACGGATCGGTCTTGGCGACTCGGATCGGTATCGGGCGATACGCGCAAAACGCTACATAGAAAGCTCAAAAAATTCTGAAAAAATTACGACAAATCTTAAAAAAATGTTGATATCCACATTCATGTATTACATGTCTAAAATATATCACCTAGCACACTAAACATAAAGCGAAAGTATAAATACACATGTCGTTGTAGAAACATATCAAAATACATGCACAATATAGTAAATTGCACAAACTACATTCATAAATACATGCTAATGTAGTTATTTCCATATTAAATTGTGATGAGGTACAAAATCATCATCATAATGCCGAGTCGACCGAGTCAACTCCGATTCTTGGCCGAGTCGGTCTCCTATGAGTTGAGTCGACCGACTCGTGACTCGGACTCGTCTCGGAGCGGGCCGAGACGGATACGACTCGACCGACTCGTCTCCGACTCGGTCGAGTCTTTGAACCGTGATCCTAACCGATGAGAGACTAAAAGCAACTACTAAAATAGAGAAAATTGGACCTATCAATAAAAAACAGCCCAATAATTGAATAGAGTTACGCCTCCTACGTACGTAAGTCCTCCATGCTCCCAAACTGGACGGATTCCCATCATAGTGGTTCCTAATTTGATTAGGATTTGAAGACCAGAGATATTCAAGTCATATTTATGGAATTAAGTTAAGTCATATTAATTAATTTATTATTCATTTATCTCTTAAAATATAATTAGCATATTTATTTGTCTAAAATCAATATTAGACATTTATCCTTTATGTTCCACAATCAAAACAATTCTATTTAATTTACAATATTTTAAAACTTATTATGTATTTAATTTTATAAAAAAAATTAAAGAATGTCGTCTATAACACAGAAGTTTGCTAAATTAGAACCTCACTTTCATTAGGATTTTGATAAACAAATTAGAATCTTAATCTCATAAAGTTTAAAATGAGATGATGGTGTGTGTGATACATCATTACACATTTTACATGGCACATTAAGACTTTCTTCACCTTTGAAACAATACATTCTATATAGTCTTCGCATTATGACGTAAAAAGACTTGGATTTTTCACTTGTGTCGCATGTGTTTTTCATGTGTCTATGCGTATGTGTGCACGTGTGTGCCTATTAATATGTATGTATTGTTGTATACTTAATTAATTAACTATTACATATGGGTCAATTTATCTTGTGAGACACAATATAATACAATAAACAATTCAATGTATATGAAAAATGATATATGATATGTATTCTGATTTGATAGCTTTGACTAAAATGAGTGTCAACTAAAATTCTTCCAAACATTTCACCAAAATGTCAACAGTAAACGAAATATAATTGGAAGTTATCAGCAATTAACCCTGGAAAACAAAAATAGAACTGAACCAATTATAAAGATAGAAATAAATATTTTCTTTGTTGCTATTAGGAATATGGATAACATAGGGTCTTATATGTAAAAAGTACAATTTTATATAATATAAAGAGATGAGAGATTGCTCTCTCTCTCTCTCTCTCTCTCTCTCTAACTTTTCCCTCCTAACTCCCTCATCATGGTATCATAGCTCTAAGGCTCAAATCCAAAACCTAGACCTTAATTAATCAAATTTCTAACTCTAAGTAATTTTCCTTAATCTCTTTCTTCTTCTTTTCCTTTCTTCTCCCCAACAAATTTCTATCCCTAATTAATTAATCAAAATTTGGTTTTAGATATTTTTTCACTTTTGTGGATCATTGTTCTCGTGTAACTTGGTTACATCTAATGAGAATTCGTCTGAAAGTGTTTTCTATATTTCAAATTTTGTGCTGAAATCAAGAATCAATTTAGTGTATCTGTTCGTGTTTTAAGATCTGAAAATGCAAAGAAAAAAATCTTTGGTTCATCTTTTGTGGATTTTATGCGTAAAATTGATATTGTTCACCGTATCATGTCATTACACTCCTCAACAGAATGACATTGCAACATAAAAATAGACATTTGTTAGAAGTTGATCGCACACTTTTAATTCTAAGAAGAATTCCAAAATGTTTTAGATTGATGCACTTTTGACAACATGCTATCTTATCAATCGTATGCCATCTTCTATGCTTGAAGATCAATTTCATACTCCCTACTTCATCCTCAAAATGATCTCTTTTTTTTACCAATAAAGATTTTTAGGTCTTTTTTGCTCACGATAATCGAACTGATAGGACTAAGTTAGATCCCAAATCTCTTAAATGTGTTTCTTAGGGTACTCCAGTACTCAGTAGGGAGACAAATGTTATTGTCTTAGTTTGAACAAATTTATGGTCTCTACTGATTTACCTTCTTTGAGTCTAAAATCTTTTTTTAATCTCAATCCTTTATGATAGAGTGTGGTTATGATAAGCCTCTGTTTTTTTCTTTTAAATCTCTCGTTGACGGCTAATGAATCATCTTTGGGAATAATGAATTAGAACAAATGCCATCCGCACAGGATAAACCTCTCCAGGTATATAACGACACACTCCAATGCTTACTTTAGATCCCTTGACCGTGTCAACTCTTTCTGGTATTCTTGATACACAATCTGGTGAGAATCTTAATGTTTCTTCTGAGCATATTCCTCACTCTAATCTTAATCAACCGACTGCACATCTAAAAGGCAAATGGAGTTGTACTTCATATCATTTGTATAATTTTATGTCTAATTTTATGTCTTGTGCTCATCTTTCGTCACCATTTCCTGTTTTTTTCTCCTGCATTAATTCTCACACTATTCTCAAGTCTTCGTCAGAGGCCCTATCATAAGTTAGAGGTCAGCTATGTAAGAAAAAATGGTAGCTCTAGAGTAGAATGGCACATGGGATTTGATCTCTTTCACTCAAAAAGAAGGCAGTTAGTTGTCATTAGGTTTACACAATGAAGCTCAATCCACATGTTCTCTTGCTCGCTTGAAAGCTCGTTTGTAGGCCAAAAGGTATTCTCAAATGTATGATATGATTATCAAGAGACTTTTTCTCTTTGACTAAATTAACCTGTCTGTCTTCTCATTTCGTTACTACTAATCATTGGTTGTTACATTAACTCGACATCAAGAATGCTTTCCTTCATGCTATTCTTAATGAAGAAATCTATATGAAGTAACCACCTTTTTTTCTTACTCAAGGAGAGCCTGGACAAGTTTCTCTGGAAGCTTTTATATGGGTTTGAAGCAGTTTTCTAAAGCATGATTTGAGAGATTTGCCTCGATTCTTTATGAGTTTGGACTTCATCGTCCTCAAAACGATCATTATCTCTTCTTTCAGCTTCATCAGGAAAAATGAATTGTCTACTCATTTACGTGGATGACATAGTGATAATCGGTGATGATTCTCTGGGGATTAGTGAGGTGAAATTGTATATGTAGCAAAAGTTTCAAACAAAAGATTTAGGCAATTGCGATATTTTTTGAGCATTGAGGTAGTAGGATCGAAAAAAGGGATCTTTCTCTCTCAATGGAAGTATGTGCTAGATGTACTTTCAAAAGTTGATATATTAGGATGCAACTCGTGGATTTGCTAATGGATTCAAACTCCAAGCTAGTGATTAGAGAGAGCTTTTGGTAATCCAGAGTGATACAGGAGGCTTGTGGTGAAGCTGAATTACCTTATAGTAACACAACCCGATATCACATACCATCTTAGTGTGGTGAGTCAGTTCTTATCTCCTCAACGGATGAGTCACTGGGATGTTGTGATTCGAGTACTTTGATAATTGAAGCGCACTCCTGGCAGGGGGCTTCTATACTCAAATTGTGATCATAGACGTATAACTAATTTTCAAATGCAGATTGAGCAGGATCACCAATTGATAAAAGGTCAACTACTGGTTATTGTGTGTTTGCTGGAGAAAACCTCATCTCGTGAAAAAATAAAAAAGCAAGCTGCGAATTTAAGATCTAGTGTTAAGAGTCTGAATATTGAGCTATGACTAATGTCACATGTGAATTGGTCTGGATACGAAATCTTTTAAGTGAGTTGCATCTTCTACCTTCATTTCGTATGAGATTATATTATGATAATAATGTGGCTATACACATTGAAGAAAATCTATTATTTCATGAACGCACCAGTACATTGAGATGGATTGTCATCTTGACCGTCAGAAGGTTATTGAGGATAACATTATTAAACTACAACAGGTTCCCTCTCTTAGTCAGTTCTATGTTAACAAAACCTCTCGAAGGGCTTCAGATTCGGAGTATTTGTGACAAGATGGGCATGTATGATGTATATGCTCCTGTTTGGGGAAGTGTAAGAAATATGAATAGTATCGGTCTTATATGTAAAAAGTACAATTCTATAAATATAATAAAGATGAGAGATTTCTCTCTCTCCAACTTTTTCCTCCTAATTTGCTTATCGCCCACAATAATTTTGTCACACTTCAATGTTATTTATCACCAACCAAATTGACAACGTTGTTATGTATTACTAATCAAATTGCCTATGAATACAATAAATAGATTAATAATACAAAAGAAACAAATGCTGCAACCACAGAACGACAATGTGCAAGAATTAACAGGATCAATTGTTTTTTTCAAGGTTACACATTATCTAATAATTAAGGTACTGAAGTAAATAATAGAAGCATAGTGGAGGAGAGTAGATTATTTACCGATAAACCCGGTCCTCCAACAGATGAAACCCTCTTTTGCATTCATGTAGATCATTCTGTGATTGAGATGAGCAGAATTTTAACCCAAGAAGCATGGCAGTGAAGAAAGTGCCAGTGGCAGCAGGATGGCAAGAAAACTGTGATGGGGATTTCATGGTTCCTTGCAACATTCTACCTAGGAGCAAAAGTTGCTCAACACTATCATGTCGTACTACCTATCAGAAAAAAATAATATAAGTGTGTCTAGTAGATCTTGGGTAAAAGAGAAGGATAAATGATGTCAGTAACAGTGGACATCACAAAAGACAATATGGCAAGCAAAGTACCTGAACTTTTTATATAAAAATACAACGGAAAAAAATAAACACAAAGGGTATCAATATAGATTTTGCAGGAAACATACACATGCGACGTAGAAACTCATTCCTGATTTTATTGGAAAATCCCTAGTCAAAGAACCATAAATCAAAGAATCTAATACCTTAATTTTCTTTTTCCATGTGGACCCATCTAGTATAACTATAAGATATAAACATGCTTAAAAAAAAGAAGATTTATACAAATGAAATTAAGAAGTCAGCTTTTGCGTGCATTTGCAAAGTCGTAGACATATTACATCACTGTCTGTTTCTTTAAAAAGTTTCGATCATGTCTGTGTTCTACAAAAAAAAAAAAAGATTTGATCATGTTCTGATTAGGGGAATCAATTGGGCCACGCCGGGCCAAACCAGGCCCGGGCACGGAGGGCCAGGAGCCGGGCCATGCCGAGCCGGCCCGGGCCCTGGTTCCAATTGTGGAACACGGACATGGCCCAAGGCCCGGGTGCCCCGGGCCAGACCTGGGCCGGCCCGCAGATTAAAAAAATTAAAAAAACTTAAAATTTTTCTTAAAAATTCAAAAAATTCCTAAAAATTCTAAAAAAATCTAAAGTTTCAAAAAATTACTATTCAAGTTGTGATAAAATTGGTGAATAAAATTACAAGGCGTGAAATGAAAATATATTCTATTATTAATGATCTAATAAAATGGATAATAGATACAAATAAAATTGAAGTATAAATTAAAATGTTTTCAATTTTATCATTAATACATAGAAAAAGTACACGTCTTCTTCTTCATACATTTTATCAATCATAAATAAAAAAATGCAAGTCTTCATTCATTTTTCGGGAGTCTTCTGGAGAATCTTCGATGAGATCGTCAATTATTTTATTTGACTTCTCTTTTCCGCATCCAGTAATTCTTCCCGTATACGATCATCCGATCGCATCAGATGTCGGATGGTTCCTCGTATCAGTCAGCACTCGACTACCTATACTCAAAGCAGACTTCGAAGCTATTGTACATGCCAAAGGAGTTAGTAAATCACGTGTCATGATGAAAAGCACGGGATAAGCTGATGCATGTGATTTCCATCATACCAAAATATCAAAATTTTTAAATCCGAAGTCTTGATCGATCTCAGGAGTCACAGCATGTTGGATATAATAACGAAATTATTTAAAGAGTTAAAAGTTCTAGATTTTTTGGAAGCTAATAAAAGATCAGAAAATAATGAACTTCTACTACTAGAAACTGAAAAAATTGAGATGAAGAAGATTGTTTATTCCCGTAAGTAGTTTCATAAAAATCATATAACTTATTTATAGAAGAATCAATATCTGCCCACATTAGGGCAGAGCTATCCTCATAGTTCATCTTTTCATAAAAATTTTCAAGTAAAAATTTACATCCATTAAATTTAATACTAGGATCCGTAATAGCAGCAAAATAAGAGATAAAAGAAAAAATTTTAAAATGTTTATTAAATTTTTCTCCATGGGAGCAATAATATCTCGAATAGAATCAATATTTCTACATTCAGAAAATATTTCACTTATTTCAGTTAACTCATAAAATACTATACTTTACGTTGGATAATAAATACCAGAAAAATAATTTTGTTATTTTTTCAAATCTTTTTAAAAAATCACAAATTTGCCATTCCTCTTCGGAAATAAAACAGTTAGGCAATTCTACAGAAATAAACCTATTTATTGCCTCCTTATAAGGAATCACTTTACTCAACATATTATGGGGCTGTTTGTTTCCCCGCAAAAGGCCGCAAAATCGTAAGTCGTAAAACCTCTTTTCCATTTTCTGTTGTTTGTTTCGCTGCAAAACTTGCAAAATATAATTCTCATTTCCCACTTGCAGTTGCTACAGTTAAATTTGTGGTCATCTAAATCTCACTTTTACACTCACATTTTCCCACTTGCAATTGCTACAGTTAATTTTGTGGTTATGCAAATTCCACTTGTAGTACACTTGCAGTCCCAAAGCAGTTACTTGATAATCAATATATAATTTAATATTATTAAATATTTAATATTTTTAATATTTTTAATAGTGTTTAATTTCTTATCTAATTATTTTAAATTTGTATTTTTTTAGTTTTTTTATTATTTTTAATATTGTTTTAATATTTAATATTTAATTATTTTAATTTAATATTTTATTTAATATTGTTATTTAATACTTTATTATTTTATTAATATTTACACCAATTTTCTTAATATTAGATTTAATATTTTATTAATATAACAATAATATGCTTTAATATAAAATTATTATATATTTAATTTATTTATTTCTTAATATAAATAATTACTTTATTAATATTATAATATACTTTAAAATTATATTAATATTTTATTATGTTAATATTGTAATAATTCATTATAATAATATCATAATAATATTTTATTATTAAATTTATAATTTACTTTGTTTATTTTATATTTTTATAATATTACAATATTATTATAATAAAATTTAATATTATAATAATCTTAAGTATTTTATAATATTATAATATTATAACTATATTTTATTATTTTTCTTAAGATTTTTTAATATTTATGTTTTATTAGTATCCTTAAAATTTTATTAATGTTCTTTATATTTTCTTAAAATTTTATAATTATTTATTTAGTTAATATTTTACTAATTTTTCTAATATTTTATTAATATTATTGTTATAATTAAAATATTAAAATTATTAATATTTTATCTCAAATTTATTAGTACAATTTAATTTTCAATAGTATATTTAATTTAATAGTATTTATAATATTTAAATTACTGCTACAGTTAATTTTGTGGCCAACTTTTTCACTAACACTTTTAAGTTACCAACCAAACACCGTAAAAACATATACTTTCACGTTCACACTTTCACTTTACCAACCAAACACCGTAAAACACAATATACTTTTCCATTTATAATTTCACTTTACCAACCAAACACTGTAAAACATAATATATTTTCTCTGCTACAGTTCACTTTTTCCATTCTTATTTTACGACTTACGACTTTTGACGTTTTGCGGCGAAACAAACAGACTCTATATGTTGAGTTCCAATGAGTTCTTACATCTTGAGGTATTTTTTTAACAGGTAAGCCTAAGCCCGAACAAATTTGTCTGAAGGTTTGCCTTCTTGGCCGCTACTTTAAAAAATATAATAGTATCTCTTAATTTTGAATAAAATCATTAATTATTTTCAAACCATCTCGTACACACAAGTTAATAATATGACAAACGCATCGAATATGAAATAAATTTTTAATTCAAAATGGGTTTTAAATAATTTTCAAAATCTCAATTGCTGCAGTATTTTCGCTAGTATTATCAAATGAAACAGTAAAAATTTAGAATCAATTTTATATTCTCTAGCAACACGCATTATAATCTTACTAAGACTGAAAGCATTATGAGGATGAGGAAATTTTTAAAACCGATAATTTTTTATTTAAAATCCAATCAGAACCAATAAAATGTGCAATAATAACAATATAATGGTGTCGTTAAGGGCTTCCCAACAATCAGAAGTGAGTGCAATTTTATGGACAAAGATGATAAAACTGCAACTAATATTTGTTTTTGTTCTTAAAATACTTTAAATATTTCTGATTTTATAGTATTTCTACTGACCGTCTTATAATCAAGATTATGAGTGGTTCTGATATAATCTGTAAATGCATCGTCTTCAGTCATACTAGAAGACTGTTCAGACCAAATAAGATATATCACCAAAATTGTTTACCTGTTGCACGATTATAACTAAAAGTGCCTAAAGTGTCACCCAAAGTGCTAATTTAGGTTTGTCATGGTTGGTGTTCAAAGTGTTTGCTCTTAATAAGTCAGGCAAGTGAGCCAGTTCCCGCATATTTGCGAAAAGAATATGAAAGGTCTGGACACAACTTACATTGAGCCCTCCTAACTCCATTAACAGTTATTTTATCAAAATATTTCCAAATTCTAAATTTAAGAGTTGTGGAGGTAGTTGACATCTCGGGGGAACTAATAGGTATATGAGGAACAGTGCTAGATATATCAGAAGAAGCATTAAAATATGTGCATGTTGTAAGTTCTGTGAATGGAATTGTGAAGTGTCTAGTGATAAATTTAGGGTTTCCCATGTATCATTACTAATATTAAAATTACCATAAAATCTAGAACCAAAAGCTTGACTAGATCCAGCTAGAATAGAATTGGCATCCATTTTTTTTGCTATTTTTTAATTTTATAAGAATATAAATACCGATTGAGAGCTTGTAGAGCTTGAAAACTTGAGACTTGAGAGCTTGCAGAAAGAGCTTGTAGAACTTGAGGACGAGAGAACTTGAGAGCTTGTAGAGCTTATAGGGAGAGCTTAAAGAGCTTGTAGAGAAAAAAGAGAGCTTGTAGAGCTTGAAAAGATGAATAGTAATTTTAGTTGTAATGAAATGAAGTGGGAAAATTGAGATATTTATAGAGGAGAAGAGTATTTTTTTGCAATTTTTTTCAAAAAACCAAAAAAACAAAGCATATACCCGTTAGGGGGGTATTTGCAAAAAATTGCAAATACCCCCCCCCAACGGCTATAATAGCCATTGGGATTGAGGCGGGGGGTATTTGCAAAAAAAAAATTGTGAATACCCCCACCTAACGGCTATAATAGCTCTTGGGCTGGGCGTGCCGGGTCGAGCCCGGCCCGCTCGGTCCCAACAGCTATTATAGTCATTAGGTTTATCTTTTGGGTCGGGTCAGGGACCCGAGGCTGACCCAACTTTTCCACGGACCCGGGTCGGGTCTGGTTCGGGTCCTTCCTGGGCCGGGCCGGGCCCGGGCTGTACCCGTGCGGGTTGCCGGCCCGGCCCATTTGACACCCCTAGTTCTGATGGAAAAGAATTTCTATAGATGCATCATTGGGTTAACCGGCCCTACATGTCCGATGAATTATGTATTAGTATTTAAATGCTTTAGTAATTCCATATAAACATAGAAGGTTGCATTCATCTAACCAGAAACTACACATAAATTTTGATATTTGCCATTCCTGTATTCATTCATTTATGCAAAAATAACATATGAGTTACATTAAATTTCATTTCCCACTTAGTGTAAAAGAAGAAAAAGAACAAAAAGTTGCTTAGTGGATTCACCATTTTCTCACGGCCTTCTTTCAATTAATTGACAGGAAATAACAAGAGTAATGAAAACAATGCTTATGGTGAAGGAAGGATGGTGAGTTCAGATGAGATTTAATGGTGACTGTGCTTGCCAATGACATGTTCAATTACTGAGACTAAAGTCATTAATTTTAATATAGATATGTAAATAGACGCTGTTAAAAATCTAATGGACTAGGAACAAATAAAATAAAGACCAATAATGCCCCCCTAGAAAGACTAAAAAAGGAACAGTTCACATTAATGACCATGCAATCAAGAAGGAACAAATAAGATAAAATAGTTTGTAAAATTATGGTCGCGTTGGTAAATACTTCCAGAAACTGGAACATCAATATCATGTTTATTTTTTTCCCCCATGTGATGCTATAAGACCAAAAACCCTGTACGCGGTCAAACTTCAGGAGGCAATCAAGAAAAAACACGTGCAGGAAAAGTTATACAGCTAAATCAGAGTGATCATCAAAGACTTCATCAAAATGTGTTTGACTATGAAAGTCATAGTTGAGGAAACTTTACAGAAGACGTGAACCAGGTTTAAACGCCTGGCTGTCAACTCGCTACAATTCTGTACGACATTATGGACCCTTCCATTACATTTTCAAGGCTGGTTTGGTGTATAAATAGACCAACCTTTCCTGGTCGATAAAGCTCATGCAACCAAGGAGAACCCACAAATTGTCCTAGAAAGGGAAAATCTACAAGTCTAAACAAAGAAATAAGACAGCAAGATTTGTTGCACGTATCTATGAGGTACAAAGTGAGATAAAGAGCAACATGATATTACATTCCAAAGGAATATTGAGATGAATAAATACCAAACTGAGATATAAAAAATAGGTGAATTTCTGGAGATAGAGTAGCATCTAACAATTACAAGATAAGGATATACCTTTCAAGTAGATTTGAACATGTGAAACAGAGATCAATGGTGCACCATTTAGAGGTGATGTGATTGTACTTGAAGGTAACAATAGAGAGAGATACCAACAAAAAAAAAATCTATATTGACGCAGTGAAAGAAGGGCATGATCTTCATTGAACACTAATTAACTTGGGAAATGGCAGGATAAAGTTGGGATGCTCAAAAGATGACTCACAGAATCACAAGGCTAACCCCAAAGGTTAAGGATAAAGGCTGTGATATATGCATAAACAAATTACTTATTTTATGTGCAAGGAGATAGAGAAGGACCCATCTCAAGATTTTAAACAGTTGTCCACATACCTGATTGATGAGGGATCAAGAAATTTAGCTTAGTATCTGATAATCGACTGACAGGGGCTTAATTACAGAGCTTTAATAAACCTTGCTTCAAATCCTTTACAAGACATTTTTGTAGAAATCACATTGGACCAATTACTCAATGTAGAACTTTCATCGTAGCATAAATTCCATAAAAATGTAAACTAAACTACAGCTAATGGCTACCTGAAGTTCAATATAGCTTCTAACTTTATGCGACATGATTATGAGTTTGTAAAAGGATATAAGGTTGCAATAAACCTGCAAAATATTCTTACAATCTATTTTCAGTAAAGTTCACGAGGCATGAGCAATTGTATAGAAGATTACGATTGGTTTAATTTATCATCTAAAGTAAAGTTATTCTGTTTACCATTAAGCTAAGTTGTAGTACATCATATTAGCAACGTCATGAAAAATGGATTTATTAAAGTCCTTGCCGCAGCACCAAAACTCTGAAGTTGAGGTGAGGGTTGAGGTATTTATATTTTAGCATGCCCCCAAGGTCGATCGCCCTTTTAATGGGCCAAATCCTGGGCTTTTGCGCTAGCGATATTTTTTTATAAATTCACTTTTTAAATGCGCACCCAGTGAGAATTGAACTAGGTTGCTCTAATACCATATTAAAGTCCATGTCACTGCACCAAAACGCTGTTGAGGTGAGGGTTGAGGTATTTATATTTTAACAGGATTGAATATAAGATAAGATAGAAAACTTTTTCTATTTCCTACAAGAGGTCAAACATTTCCAGTTATCATTCAGGTTATAATTTCAATCTTTGCTCACTAGAGGCTGGTTCAATGATTGACTTGAGTTTTCAGTAATTCTTAACCTCAAATCGGTCCATAAAAAACCCAAGCCAGAGCCTGTGGGCAATCAGTCCTTCAACAGGATCCTTTTCAGGCAGCATTTCTGGCTCTCCAGGGATTAGATGAGGCCTCAGTTTTGCAGCAGGGCCTGAATACCTCATATCTGATGCAAATAAGCCACGTTTTGTATCGATTGTCCACAACCATGCATCAACAAGCTCTGCAAGTACGAGAGGCCCCAAAGAAGGTGCTGAAGAAACTAGCCATGTCCATACAAAGATGCCAGTCTCCACGGCATCAGGTGTTGAAAGGTAAGCAGGGCACCAACAAAGAAGCCGCAGTAGCTGTGAAAATCCATCCGGATTTGATTCTGACCCCGCATCCTGACAAGAAAACTGCATTAAATTTGAAAGCTTACAGTGACAAACTTAAAAGAATACTTTCACCGCTAAGAACAGTGAGCATATAGGCAATAAAGCAAAAAAAATGTTACCATTTGTGAAAGAAGTAATGCAGTAGCCTGAGAACATGTTTCACGAAATAAAGATTTATCCACAGGTACACCTCTTTCAGCACTACCAACAAATTGTTGAAGAAGCTGAGCGAATTTTGAAAGAAGAATCTCATTAAATGATTGGGGAGTGGGCACTCCACCACCAAGGCCAAGTCCAAAACCCATCTGGCCCATTTGAAATCCACCAATACTATTATACAACCTTCTCATACCAGCAATCTCTCCAGCATGATTACACTTCCCTGTGGCACTCACAACAGCTGTAGATAGCACTTCCAAGGTGAAACCATCTGATACTTTCTTCATTGTTCCTGATGCTGCTGCAGCAGAATCTACAACTGCAGGAATATTTGCTGTCCTGGTGCCACTCCAACAATCATTCTTTCCCGTGGAAATATGTATCTCAGACAAAAGAGAAACTGTGTCTGACGCATGTTGTGTTCTCTGTGATGCATTTAGCCTACAAAGGTTATCCTGCAATAAATAACTGCAGATATCAATATATATTTAAAAACAAAGCATACTAATCACAATACATTCTGTCAAAATTAATTCACCACATAATAAGCCAAAAACAAATTGATCTGCATAAATTTGATATATAATGTTCTTGCTCAGACAGACATAGAAAATATTAACACATCCTGGAATCTGCCAAGATCATGACAAAAGCAAGAGCACTGCATGTGATGCCTGTCATCTTAATTGGTTTGCAAAGCTTTCCATCCAATCTGTGTATCCAGAGAGCTGTTAGATTTTCTATTTAAATCAACAACAGAACAACACACGTTACTTCTATTTGGCAGTCAGCTGTATTACAAATATAACATCAAAGAATGTATTTTAAATTACTAAGGGACCTCTGCCAATGCAGCAATGCCCTGATGGCTGATATTGCCAACATCTATAGCGGCCATAATATCTATTGTATATTGTAAAGCATAGAGATAACTACCAGCAGACAGTTCTGTTAGAAATCTAATAATCAGTCAGTCAGCCTATGCAAAAGAATGCTTAAGAAATTTTCCTTTCTATGTCTGCTATTTGTGAGACATTAGATAACATAATATTCTTTTGATATTATAGTACATGGTACTTTCCAGGTTTAACTAATTTAAACATATAATACAAACCATGAATATCTACATTTGTTTCCCCAGATTAACACATCATGTGTGGAGGAAAAGAAACTTGGAGGAAATAAATAAGTATTTATCACCTGGAGCCTAAAGCCACCAGTGCCCCAACTTTGGACATTTCCTCTTCCCAGAGACCCCCTCAACCCTTAACCCACTGTGACATATGTTGCAGCACTGCCACCCTACCGACCACCACGGAACTGCAAGTTATCCAGCACTTCGCTCTTCTCAAATGGCCTTTGGAAACACATTAAAGAATCAAACCCCGATGATCAGGAGTGCCAAGAAAATAGCCAAAGACTGCGGAATCAATATCTATGTTAAATAAATAAATAAATGCTAGAGAGGCTGGTAATAATGTGTACCAATTTTACCAAATAACCTTAGCTCATGCAGTGTGACACTTCCTTCCATGTGGCAGGTTGTAGGTTCAAATCTCTTTATCAAGCGAGGGGATTTTCAAATTAAAAGAGCAGGGATCACTATTGCATGCTCATTTCAAAACAACTCAAGTTTACGACGCACGCACGGAGACTACTAATGGTTCCTGGAAACTCATTGTGATTCATGCACACAACAAGAGGACCAACTAGGATCATGTGGCAATAACTCCTAATTGAGGGAGTACTTTCTCCATTTAGGAGTTTCTTTCCTCAAATGGGGGTACCTTTGCCACCAGCAAGGGTCCTTCTTTCTCCTTTCTTTTTCCTTTATAGTCTTCCTGCTCTCTTGATGTAAGCCTATGAGCCTTTCTCCAAAAAGAAAATAATAATATGTCACAATTTTAAGGTTCAGTCTCAAGCTTGTACTAATTTTATGGCTTTGACCCACCTCGAGCCTTTATCAATTATCTAAGTTTAGCTGCACATCTAAAGGGCCGAGCTTGAAGCCAAAAAAAGTGATCGGCCACATCAGGTTTATAAGCATCTACACTGAGCAAGTTCCGGTTGTATATAGGATGACTAGGTCACATATAAATTGAATAATACCTATAAATGTGTGTGTGTTTATAAGAAGAGGCTTTAATAATTTGATGGCCTAATCAAAGTGCATTGTTTGGCATCACAATGCATAATCCATTTCATTCATTTTGATCTGCCTGCTTTAAAAGGTCTATGCATGAAAAAAACTCAAATATGTCTAAGAAATTCCTTCCATGCATTAAGAGGTTGCTAAATGAAAGGTTTTTCAACAGTATAATTGAAGAGATATCATGATACATGAGTTGAAATTTAAAAACATAAAAACGCATGGTTTTCATGTAGAGGTGCTTTAAGGTTTGTGGCTGTAATATACAGAAGAGATCGCTCATTAGGATATTCTAACTCCGGTATCACAAGAATTTTCTTAGTCTTATTTCTTGAGAAACCAATCATATTCAACACTCAGTGGAAAGTCTTAAAAATGGTTTTCATCTATACATCTTTTTAAGTTATTCAGATCAAAATACATGGAGTAGATTAACCATTATGATTCCACCCCCATGCACTTTGGTATGTAGTATTACCCGACCATTGAGTTTGTAAACCACCCTGATTCTTATGTATATGCTCACAAGTGGAAATTGGAAGTTTTTTATTTTGAAATTTTATACTCAAAAATTCAAAATCAGTTACCATAAAATAGATATCGAGGCCATTTCTTTTAAATTCTTTTTGGAAGTGTCTTTTAAGCAAATAACACCTCTAATAACTCAGAAACCATCATTGGATCATTGGTTTGAAGTGGACATCGAAGGTTGCTTCTAAACGTTGTCTCTGTTCACCTCATAATTTGCAGGAATTTGCAGTTGATCGTAAGGTGACGGTTACGAGTCACCCTGAGGCCGTGAGGAAGTTGCATGTTTGGCGTACAGATTTTGATAGGATTCTGAAGAGAAATATTTTCATTGCTCACGAGTTGCATACCACATGAGATCCTGGTATCAGTTCCGTCTTCAGAAGAGATAATGCGCCTCGATCTACTATCTGTGTCTTGATCGAGCTATCATCTTCCACAGTCCATCAGTCACGGAGACCAACTCCACCTCCACCACCATGATCTCGACGTGATGTACCAGTGCTGCTGCATTGGCCCAATTGAGATGCTTCGTGAGGGGAGCCTCACTCGACAGGGTTAAGTTTCTCCCACCCCGAGGGAAATTATGAGGTCATCACCAGCTCCTACTTATTTTTATGTCTTAGCTATTTTTTGAGTAGATGTTTTTTTTGTTCTGTGAGTGTTTAGTATCACATCGGTTATCCCCTAGAAGTGCTCTCTTGTAAAAGCCTATAAATAGGCATCGGACTTCTTTTATTAGAGGACAATGATAAATTAAAAACTTTTTAGTTAAATTATCTTGAGAGTGCTTTTGAGTAAGGGGTGCGAAGGGTGTGAAGCCCGCGTCAGAGGTGCGAAGCTCAAATTTATCTGGTTCTATCTCTAAAGCTTAGTCTCTTATTTTATTTCTTCTTTCAAAACCCTATTTTTTTCATTTTCTTTGGATTCGAAGGTGCTTACGATCATGTTTTACATCACTAAGTTATTTAATTCCTCTTAGGAAAGGCAGCCCCTTATGAATACCACCTTTAGTTTTACATATCTTCCCCTCACGTGTATGTCTATGCACCATTAATTCTATTCCCACTATTGTGATAATGCTTGAAATGAGTGTGCATGTGTGTGTATTCAACATTGCGGTAGTGCTCCAAAACGTGTGAGTTTGCGTCTCTCTCTGTGGGCACGCGCGAGTTATTCATAGTCATAAAAAGCAATAAGGGACAAAGTATCCTATATAATGAAAATATAATTAGAAGCAGTATAAGGTGAACATAAAATTTGCATTTTCAAGCAAATAAACACCAAAGAATAGTAATAAAATTAAGAATGCAGTCAACCGCTATGAGTATGCAAAAATACTGCCGCATGTATCAACTACTCTAAAAATCAAAGAATAATGTTTCAACTGATACCATAAATCCGACAAAATTCTCTCTCTCTCTCTCTCTCTCTCTCTCTCTCTCTCTCTCTCTCTCTCTCTCTCTGTGTGTGTGTGTGTGTGCGCACGCGCGCGCGCGTGGTGGTGGGGGGTGTTAAACATAAAATTTGCATATTCAAGTAAACAAACACCAAAGAATAGTAATAAAATTAAGAATGCAAATCAACCACTATGAGTATGCAAAAATACTACCGCATGTATCAACTACTGTGAAAATTAAAGGATAATGTTTTGACTGATACCATAAATCCGACAAAATTGCTTCTCTCTCTCTCTCTCTCTCTCTCTCTCTCTCTCTCTCTCTCTCTCTGCGTGTGTGTGTGTGGTGGTTTGGGGGAGTGGGGGGATGCTATGAAACTGGAGGAAAGTTCAAACTTTTCAAGTAACACGAACAAAAATAATTGAGAAAGGAAACCAAAATGTATAGTAGATTACAGATGTGCTAGTCACCATAATTATCACCAGTCATCATGTAAGCTTTGTCCCTTCAAAGCTTGTGGAACAAAACTCGGTATTGAGAAGGTTTTATAAACAACTGGAGAACACATAAAAGGCCTGTTGACCTGACAACAACCATTTGTACAAGAGAGGAACTTGACATAACACCAGTATGCCAGTTAGCAGGTAGGAAAACCTATCAGGCTGGTTATGCATTTTAAGCTCATGCAACAAAGAAGCAACCCTAAGAAGAAAAATCTAAAAAACAGAGAAACAGTCTAGAAGGTAAAAAAAGGGCATATGCAAAGAGTTACAGTAATGTAACAGAGAAAAGGCTTGAGTTTACTAATTTCATATGGTTTCTTGATCAAACCTGTAGCAGGCCCTGCGTCGTGCATGGAGCATATGAAAATGCATTTGTTATCCATTCCCGCACAACTTTTTGGTACAAAGATCGGACACTGGCAACCAAAGCAGGATCATGAACTGTATAAGAAGGTAACTCAGTATGAACAGCAAAGAGAAGCGAGTCCAAGCAGCGAGGGTTCCATAGAATCTGCATAAATGTTATTTCACAACTTCCTTAAGTAATGATGGAGGGAAAGTTACAGCCCGAAAAATATATATATAGTATCAACCTGCGGAAACTTTTCCTTCAGCTGAGTTAACAGATTAACAGAAATGTCCCGGACATGTTCATCCCGTTGAGACATGTTTTTATTAGAAAGCAGGCATGAGTTGAAAGAATTAACTCCCTCCTGTCAGCTTCCTTTCCAGTGTCAGATATTCTTTCCTCCTGAAAGTCCAAAAGAGCCCGTCAATACCCAATGTGTTTTCAGTCTATTAGACCATGGTATCCTGTGAATACCAAACAGCCAGTAATCATGCCAACCAACTAGAAAAGGATAAACTTGACACGGTCCTTTATCCTCAAGAAATCAAAACCATTACAAGATTTCATTGAGGCCTGGCTCAGTTGGTAGAGCAAGCAAGGAGAGGTCCCAGGTTTAAGACCGGGCAACAATCTTTCTTTCAAAAATAAAAAATAAAAATAAAAATTGAACCTAATAATATCCATACTCAATACTAACTGAAGAACAACTTGAGTTTTAATATAATACCAGTATACCAAGCACGTGCTATGCATGTTGGGAAGAAAGATTTTACGGAAACCGTCCGTGGAATATTATTAGTTTTCTTAGGTAGCAATGATTATGTATAGTTATAACAATTTATCATGATATATCTTTAACTTTTCTTAAAAAAAGTAAATATTATTATTTACCAAAGAGATTAAATCAGTAATACAAGATAAGTCATACTTGTCTAAAAGCTTGTAAAGGTCAATGTATGACGTGTGTGTGTGAGGCACGGGTATTTCTATCATGAAGATGTACCCATGTCGGACACCAATACTCCTCGGACACTACTCGAACTTTACCCATATAATATAATATAGACTTGTGTCCTTCTAAAAAGATTTGAGTACGAATCCTTCCAACTTAAATACAACCCTCAGGCATTCGAATAAAAGATCCACTCCGCTGAAGTTGAGTTATATTATTTTAAGTATCTATAAACCAAAAATCAAGTGTTTTGAATACTTTTTGCCCATCCATCAAGGGGCGCAAATGGACGGCCTAAAGTAGTGAGTTGGTTAGATTTATGTCTTTGGACATACAATTCTCGATCCGGCCATTTGATTATGATCTAAACGCTTAAAAAACCCTACAAACCAATTTTTGCTAGGTTTCAAATGTTCTACACCGTTAAACTAACCAACTCACTATTTAGGCCGTCCATTTTTTCCCTGATGCATGGGCAAAAAATATTCAAAACACTTAATTTTTGGTTTATAGATACTTGAAATAACATAGATCAACTTCAACGGAATGGATCTTATATTCGAATCAAGGTTCTAAATATCGGATATCGGAATCGTATCGGATGGGGGTTTTTCATATCGGATATCAAGGGAGATATCAGGGATACGTGCGCATATCGGGCGTTCATATTGGACACTATATATAATGAAATATTGATAATTAAGAGTTGGTTTATAGTCATACATATCATCTACCTAATAAAAATGATGTAATATGCTTGCAGAGACAGTAAAAAATAATTTACATTTGCACGCAATCGTGCAATAAATAAGTTATTTCATATCGAGTGATATATCGGACGATTTATCGGCCAATATCGGGCAATTTATCGGCCGATATTTCAAATATCGGCCGTTTTTTGCTGCAAATGATATGACGAACGATTTTCCCATATCGTATTGGCAGCAGGTAAAAAAGGAAATATCGGACGATATCTTGACCGTGTCAATCGATATTTAAAACAGGGATTCGAATATCGGATGTTGATATTTAAGTGGGAAGGATTTGGCCTCAAATCCTTTGTGGAAGGACACATTATTAGTTTAACGGTGTAGAATATTTGAAACCTAACAAAAATTAATTTGTAGAAGTTTTTAAAGGTTTAGATCATAATCAAATGACCGGATCGAGAATTTGTATGTCTAAAGACGTAGATCTAAACAATTCACTACTTTCGGTCATCCATTTTGCGCCGCTTGATGGATGGACAAAAGTATTTAAAACACTTGATTTTTGATTTAAAGATACTTGAAATAATATAGATCAACTTCAACGGAGTAGATCTTATATTCGAATGTCGGAGGGTTGAATTTGAGTGGGAAGGATTCGGGCTCAAATTCTTTTGAAAGCACACAAGTCTATCTCTCTCTACACACACACGAGAGAGATAGTTAGACTATGCTACTACCAATAAGATTTAAAGACGGGCAACCCTAAGGTAAATTTTGTTTCGTTAGATGTGATCTTAAATTTTCTTTTAGAGTAGCTCATCTTTAAATTTAAAGTGATAGTATTTGCATCTCAATACAATCGATAGTAGCCTAGTCTCTCTCTCTCTCTCTCTCTCTATTATATATATATATATATATATATATAGAGAGAGAGAGAGAGAGATAGACTTGTATCCTTTCAAAAGGATTTGATCCCGGATCCTTCCCACTCAAATTCAACCCTCCAACATTCGAATACAAGATCCACTCCGTTGAAGTTGATCTATACTATTTCATGTATCTATAAACCAAAAATCAAGTGTTTTAAATACTTTTTGCCCATCCATCAAGTAAGGGAAAAACGGACGGCCTAAATAGTGAGTTGGTTAGTTTAACGGTGTAGAACATTTGAAATCTAACAAAAATTAGTTTATAAGGGTTTTTAAATGTTTAGATCATAATGAAATGGCCGGATCGAGAATTTGTATGTCTAAAGACATAGATCTAACCAACTCACTACTTTCGGCCGTCCATTTTGCGCCGCTTGATGGATGGGCAAAAAGTATTTAAAACACTTGATTTTTGGTTTATAGATACTTGAAATAGTATAGACCAACTTCAACGGAGTGGATCTTGTATTCGAATGTTGGAGGGTTGAATTTGAGTGGGAAGGATCCGGGATCAAATCCTTTTGAAAGGATACAAGTCTATCTCTATATATATATATATATAAAAAGAGAGAATAAGCAATATGAGCTTAAGCTCATATTAGCTTATATGAGCTACACCTAGTTCTGACGTGTGAATCGATGATCCACACCGTTAATTTAATCTACATGTTCTCAAGTAGTAGTAAATGAAAAATCATGAGTTTTGATATCATTTACCTATTGATCAAGCGGTACAAACTTGTTCAAATTTGTCTATTTAGAGGAACCGCTCAATTTGCAATCACGCGATGGATGAGCAAATGAACTTCAAAACTCATGATTTTTATCCACAACTCCTTGAGAGTATATTGATGGGGGCAATCAATACCATGCTTCTCATTTGAATTGAGTATGTATTTTGTTTTGAGTCTAATATGTTTTTTCCCTTTTATTTTATTTAACCTTTGTTTTCTTTTAGTCCCCATCAAGTATGTGGAGAAAAGTCAGTAGTTGTAGCCTATTTATAGGCGCCTTTGTCAATAAAAGAGACTACAATTTTGAAAAAAAAAATGTTTGATTTTTTCCTTGAGGGGCGTACCCTCATGGTAGGGTGTGAAACATTAACTTTGAAGCTAAGATCAAGCGTGCAACATAAAGTGGCATGAGGTCAAGATCGAGCGTGCAACGTGAAGCGGGGTGAAGTAAAGATCGATGAATATGAGACGTGAAGCGACATAATGCCCGGAAAGGTGGAAGGCATTTTCCGTTATCTTTTAGGTAACTCATTGTTTTCTTTCATCTCTCATCTTTCCCCAAAATTCTTAAACCCCTTCTTTCATTTCACATCAGTTTCGCATCAGAGCATGGTTATAAAAAATAATGAGTGATGAAATTAAAATTATAATACAAGTTTCTTTGAAAAGATTCCTGATGTGAAGTCGGTACAATTTTATTTTAATTATTCATTATTTTTTCTTTTCATCTCTTTTGTCAAATAATATCATTCATTTTTTCCACAAATTTCAAAAAAATACAAAATCTTTAGTGTTCAATCTCCTTCCTCCTTCGTTCCAATCCAAACCCCCGATCTCTCAAATCCCAATCACATTTCAAATCCTCACACTTATCACAATCAATAACCTCTTTTATCTTCTCACAAATTATATCTTAGCCACAACCTCCTCTCAAATCACACAACAGAAAACTTAAAAAGAAATTAATGTTCATCTTTTCTTTTTCCTCCAGTTATCTCACGTGGCCAGCTTTGTTCCCCCCTCCCACGTGCTTTTTCTCTCATCTATTGTTCACCTTATCTCTCTTTCTCTCCTTCAACCCACACAAAGAAGTCATCGATTGCAGCAAGCTTATCTTCTTCCCTCGCGATCACCCTGACTGTCTCCTTCAAAGCCCCGATCACTCTGCCACGTCCTGCCACCTTCATCTGATCATCGACGCCTCTGTTCCTCGTCTTCGTCACCGACAACAGCTCATGCTCCCCATCACCTCCACTCACGCGCTTTCAAGACAACCGCCACCAGCACTCCTTGCTTTGTCCTCCTCTTCTTCCAACGTGATTGCACCTACTGCTCCCTCTTGTGCACTGGTCTTCCCACAACCGCGGATCATTGATTAACCACTCGACCTCCTTGTGTGTGTGTGAGCTATCGAGCCTCGCCTGCGGGCGCGAGCCACTTCGAGTTGAGATTTAAAACCTGTAACAACAGTAAAGAACCAATTCAAGTTCAACAACTCAAGTTCAGTTATAAGATCACAAACAGACTCAACAAGATCAACAAGTTCAACTACAAAATCAATAGCTTCATATTCAGATCAGTGTCGAGCTGCCGCCACCTCATGTATACTCGACGGGTCAAGTTTTCTCACCCGGCGAGAATGATGGGGACATCACGGCCATGATTCTCATTTGAATCGAGTCTGTATTTTCTTTGAGTCTAGTATGTTTTGTTTTCTTTTATTTTATTTAGTCTTTATTTTTTAGTCTCACATCAGGTATGTGGAGAAAAGTCAATAATGGTAAGCCTATTTATAGGCCCCACTGCTTTCAATAAAGAATTTTGAAAAAAAATGTTTGCGTTTTTACCTTTGAGGGCGTGCCCCCATGGCAAGGTGAGAACTCTACCTGTGAAGCTAAGATCGAGCGTGCGACGTGAAGCGGCGTGAGGTCAAAATCGATGAATGTGCGGCGTGAAGCGGCATGAGGTCCGGGAAAGTGAAAGGCATCTTCATTTCTCTTAGGTAACCATTGTTTTCTTTCATCTCTCATCTTTTCTCAAAATCCTTAAACTCTCCTCTTTTGTTTCACATCATATATAGAATCGTAGATGATTATGAAAGGTGTAGACCATCCACATGGATGCTACATGCATAGGGGAAAAATGTAACTCATATAAGCTTATATGAGCTTAAGCTCGTATACCTTATTCTTACACACACACACACATATATATATATTTAGGATGCTTGTCAGGCACTTCTTAGACACGTGTATTCCATTTATTTTACACTTCTTTGTTCACATTAATATTTGAGATATTTATTTGCTTTGACCATATTTTCTTTTTGAAAAATGCCATTAAGTTATCAACTTGTATAAAACTATGATAGCTTTGAATATATTCCGATATAAGTGATATATATTGAACTATTTTATACGTAGTTAAGGCCAAGATTCTCATTCCTTTTGCAAAATCACAAAAATGCATGACACATTAAAAGTTTGGCATATATGTAATAATTCTGTCATTGAATAATTAAAAGCATGTATTTGGACTTTCGGATGCAAGAACATGATATGCATGTATGCATAAATGCAATATTATAATCATGATTATTACTATTACTACAACTATTATTATTATATTCATTCTAGTATAATGTCCCCGTGTCCCATTGTCCTACTTTTTATGTAAATTGTCATGTCGTGAATGTGTCATGTGTCTGTATCCATGCTTCTCAATTTTATCTATAAAAGAAAGATATATAGATGTTAAACTTATAATTAAATTAGACAGTCGCCAACTGGTTATCTAGAAAGTGGAAGCTAAATAAAATATTCACCGATGAGATTTTGAAATATTCGAGAATGAGGTTTCAATTTCAATATTTCTTTTATTTTACCTCCGTCTTGGGACCTCTCATACCTAAATTTGTTTTTATCCAAATATATAGTTAGAAATGTAAAATCTAAAATTCCAAAATAATATAATGTTAATTATATAAAAATATTTAATATATATAAGGAAATGTACATAAGATGCCATCTAAAAGAAAACTCTCATATGGGCCCTCAAAACTCCAATTTCCCTATTATTTTTTCACGATCCGAACGCACTTCATGATATTCATGCAGAGTTCAAAAACTCAGCCGATCCAGTTCCGACTCGGCCGAGTCGGAACAGGATCGGCCTCCTCCGATCCGAAACCGGGCCACGAGTCAATAATATTGCATCGTTTAGGTTGACTCGGGATGGACTCGGAGTCGACTCGGGCGTATCGGCGGAGTCAACGATAGATCGGCTTGACTCGGCCGATACCACCACTTCGAACCGAGTCTACCCCGAGTCATAAACAATCTCAGCCGAGTAGGTCTTAAAAGCAAAAAAATGATCTCTGCCCTAGCGCAAAAAGGGAAAAAAAAACAAACTTACCTCCGATCTTCGCCCGTCACCGTCGATCTCCACCTATCGCCGTCGGTCAGAGGGGGGAAGAGAGAGATCGGAGAGAGAGCGGACCCCCCTCCCCTTCCTCCGATCTCTCTCCCTCTCTCTTCCCTTCCTCCGCTCTCTCCCCCCCCCCTCTTCACCCGATCTCTCACCCTCTCTATCTCTCTTATAATATAAACTTTCTTTTTTAGTTTTTGATTTTTTTTCAAATTTATCCCTCAATTTTTTATATTTCAATTACCCCAATTTTATATATTTCTTATATTTACCCCCTCAAATCATTATATCTCCTCAATTACTTCTCAAAACAAATTTGTTTTGAACATGTGATATATGAAAATTGATGTCTATATTTTTAAGATTTGTCGTGATTTTTTCATAATTTTTTGAGCTTATTTGTAGCGTTTTGCGCATATCGCCCGAGTCCGTTCCGAGACGCCGCGAGCGATATGGAACGGTGCCGCTGAGTCAGCGGCCGAGACCGCGACTTTGAACCATGTATTCATGTCCTAATGTGTATACATATAAAATTCATGCGGTTTAGCATTTGTTTACTCGTGTATCAAATGATTGAAAATTTGACAATTTTTCAACAATACAACAAATGCAATTATTAGATTAATGATTAAACGAACTCCAAATCACATGATATATACACACACACACACATATTAGGGCATAAAGATCATAATGTGTTAGAATATGAAGGTCATAATGTATGGTCGAAACATAATAAATGACGAGGAAATTGAATTTTTGATGTACCATACAAGAGAGTTCTCTTGGATGGTATTTGAGGTACATATTTCTATATATACATATATGTGTGTGTATTGTAATATAAAATCGTATGAGAGATATTTAAATAATTATCTATATTTAAATAGTTCTTTATATATTGAGTTTAAATAAGGTCTTATAATGAAGCTTAGGTACAGGAAAAAGAAATCTAAGAATATTACTAAAAACAAAGAATTTTTCCAAACACAAAAGAAAGAAAGAAAACGAGCTATTACAAAAATATTATCTTTGAACATTTCTAAATTGTCCATGCATTTCTATATCTCAAAAAGTACAAAGGGAAATAATTCATTTACAAGTTTGGCTAAAATTAACATTTCTGGCATGTTCTCTATGTATATATAGAGAGACTTGTGTTATTCCGGAGGGAGTCGAGGCCAAATCCTTCCCACTCAAATAACCCTACGACATCCGAATGCAAGATTCATTCCGTTAAAGTTGATCTACATTATTTCAAGAACTAAAAATTAAAAATTATGTATTTGAATAATTTTTACTCATCCATCAAGTAGGCGTAAAATGAACGGCCGAAAATAACATATTGCTTAGATCTACATCTTTAAACATGCAAATTCTCGATCCGATCATTTCATCATGATCTAAACACTTAAAAACCCTCACACACTGTTTTCTGTTAGATTTCAAATATTCTACACCGTTAAACTAACTCACTATTTTGGCCATCCATTTTGCGCCTACTTGATGACTGGGCAAAAAGTATTCAAAATACACGATTTTCGGTTTTAGTTATTTGAAATAATGTAGATCACTTCAACAGAGTGAATTTTGCATTCGAATGCCGTATGGCTTTATTTGAATGGGAAGGATTCGACCTCGAATCCTTCTAGAATGACGCAAGTCTATTTATCAAGGTTCAAAAACTCGGTCGTTCCGGTTCCGACTCGGTCGAGTCAGAACCGGAACGGCCTTCCCCGTTCTGAGACCGGTCCATGAGTCCCCATATTACATTGTTTTTCTTAACTCAGGGCCGACTCGGCCGAGTCACCCGAGTCGAGGCCGAGTCGAGGCCAGAGTCAAGGCCGAGTCAACTAAGTTGAGGTCGAGTCGACCCCGAGTCAAGCTAAAATTTTATATAATTAATAAATATTTATTAGAAAGATAAAGCTAATCTTTACTTTTGTGAAAAAAATAGTTAATTTAAATTTAATTAATTTCATATAATTTACTAAATTATGCATTTATTTTTATATTTTAATACTGTGATGCATGTATTTATGCATTATCTTCATGTTTAATGTGCTAGGTGATATGTTTTGAACATATTATATGTCAATTTTGATATCTACATTTTTTTAGGATTTATCGTGATTTTTCAAAAAAATGTTAAGCCTCTATGTAGCGTTTCACGCGTCTCATCCGAGTCGGGGCTGCAACGCCGTGACCGATGTAGAATGGTGCCCGCCAAGTAGGCGGCGGAGAACGCAACTTTAAACCATGATCTCTCTCTCTCTCTCTCTCTCTCTCTCTCTCTCTCTATATATATATATATATATATATATATATATATATATATATATATATATATATATATATATATTGTAATAGAAAACTATATTAGAGAGATTGAGATAATTATCTATATTTAGATAGTTCTTTAAATGTTGAGCTTAAATATGGATAAGGTCTATATGAATTCTTAGATAGAGGAAAAAGAAATCTAAGAATATTACTAAAACCTAAAAATTCTCGCAAACACAAAAGAGAGAAGAAACTGAGATATTACAAAAATAGTACTTTTGAACATTTCTAAACTGTCCATGTATTTCTCTCTCTCTAAAAGTACAAAGAGAAATAATTCACTTACAAGTTTGGCTAAAATTAACATTCCTGGCATGTTCACCTTTTTGGGCCAAAAATGTCATAACCTACTTTAAGTATGGTATACAGATTAGCACCTATATTGCCATAAGAGCAGGAAAAAAAATGAATTCAATTCAATTCTAGTGACGTGTCTACGTTAAACTTAAATTTAATAGTCCCAAATTATAATGACGTGTCTACATTAAACTTAAAAAATGACGTGTTAATTGAATAATTAACAAATAACATATATCATCTTTTTTTCAATATATTCCATTTTATAAATTGAAATTGCATTCAAAATTATAATTTTATCTAATTCAATTTTGTCTCATGCACACATGTACCATGGAATCAAGTACGTTTAAAGTTAAATTATTTAATAAGAGGAGAGGAGAGGAAAGAAGAAGAATGGAGGAAGAGAGAGAGTTATAGTTGATTTTATCCAAGAAATTTCTACATGAATTATGTGTTTTTCTAATAGAAATTGGTTCGTTTATTATGCTATTGATGTTGGATGAAAAATCATAGCAATGAACCATACATGGACAAAGAGAATGAGAATGTATTTGGAGCTGGATAGCTACACAAACATATGATTAGGATAAGGAGGTAAAGGTAAAGAGTTTTTAGTTAAAGAGATAATCATCAGTTAGTTGAGTAGCATGTTTTATGTTGGCAGGGGAGGATCCGAGGGAGGGCGAGCAGGGGCAACAAACCACCTCCAACCCGGAATGTTTCTATATATAACTTTTTTACCCTTCTTGCGCGCGCGGGGGGGGGGGGGGGGGGGGGGGGGGGGGGGTGGGGGGGGGTGTGTGGGGACAAGATCATCGCTAGTTAATTTTGTGACTTTGAGAGAAATTTGCACAAATACTCGTAAAATGAAATTAAATAAGCAGGAAAGTTGCTATATGATAGAAATGATGGTCCATGAGCACATGTAAATCCTAAAAGGCAGTTATATGATGTTGCAATACATTAGGAACGATGGGGCAGGATTTAAGCATATCTAACATGTTGTCTAATATTAACTCTATCATATATTTGAATTAGATTGACAAAATCCATAAAACATGAGGGAAAAAGCGAAAAAGGAAAATGAAAAAATTATTCAGATATTTAGTATAAATATTTGCAAGCTCCGTAATTAGTTTAAACTTTTGAGTCATATCAATGAACTCATTTATTCAATTTGGACTGATTCAAAAAAAAATTGCCACCATTCCTTTTATAGCTTTATTTATTAAAACTTACTGGTAAAATATTAGGTTACAGAATCTCAGTGCTTTAGTTGACTTTGTAATTTAAATGCTATTTTAGATTGTTCTAATTTTTTAATCAATATAGATCAAAATCATGAAATTTGGCCAACTTAGATATTTTTTGAAAAACGTGATCAGTGATATAAAGAGACCTCAGTAATTCATAGTTTTTATTTTTCAGTTTTATATATGCTTTGTTACCCACCCTCTACAAAGAAAAATCTTGGTTTCGCCATTGTGTTTTGGAATATTCTTAAAGGCTTTTTTAGAGAAAAGAATAAATGCAGAGTTTTGAGAATTTTTATCATGTCTCAGAGAAAAATTAGCAAACAGAATCGGGAAAATATATAGGTAGTTAAACAGAAAGAATGTGGTTTTCTAAATTACTATATCATCCACATTGGCTGTCTATGTTCATAAAGTTTTAACTATAAATAATTCATATCCATTTTTGGGCAAAATTGACAAACGAAATCTTTTTCGCATCTTTAAATTGTTGCTCTATTAGTAGCATAGAATATAGCATGAGCAGCATCACATTATAATCATAAAAGTAAAGAAATCTAAAATAATATCAACCAAATGTGTGGTATGGTCATGTTCAGTCTGGTCTCGCGTCCTTCCGAATGGTCAAAAGTGGTGGGGGATGGCAAGGGATTCAAGAATTGGTATGATTGCACGTCAAGTAGAACTCTAAAATAATGATCGAGTAAGTGGTTACTACATTAGGACACATGACTCAACTAGGTTTGATTCTTTTGAATCAATGTGGTTCCAAGCCTTTGGCCAGTCCATATCGGGCCTAATTCCTTCTCTGTGCCCTACCGCTCCTACAATTCATATAATAGAATAATAGTATAGAAAACAACAAAAGTTAGGAAACACATATGCAGATATGCAATCTCACACAATCTAGGCCCGAGATGAATTATATAACAGTAGATTCGGGCTTAAGGCTGACAACTTGGCAACACTTGTGCTACACTTTTTACAAGTAGCCATGCGAGCAAATTATGTGCATGCCACAGAATGAGACATGCGAGCACTTAATGAGAAGCAAATCACATCATTAGAGAGATAAGATGTTACCATCCAGGCTACTGATGTTTCAAAAGCTCTGTGGACAATTGCTGTTAAGCACTGAACAACTGCAGGCATTAGATTTGGAGTCATCAGATATTCAAACACACAGTTAAAAGCACTTTTCGGCATTGCTGAAGGGATTCAGCAGAGAGTATGCCACCATTACAGCTAAAGCGTATCATCTCCAAAAGGGTAACAGCCAGGAGATAGGTAGCCTTTACACCTGCAACAATAAAAATAGAGAAGATGATATTTAAAGGTTTAAAAAGTAAATCTCTTAACTCATACAATGTAGTATTTCCGGTGATAATACACTTTCAATCAGATAATCAAAACGGTTATAAGAAAGAAAGTTTAAAACACTGAATAAGCACGACTAGGACAATAAAAATATGAAGTTGTTAGCTTAGTCACATCACTTTCACCTGAAATTGTACTCATTGCTGCCACTTCAACTCGGCCTCCTAAAGCAGTAGAAAGTGCAAGTCTCTGTCCTACAGCAGCTTTCTCATTGCCACTACCTCTCCGGCTACCAGGGTTGTGCAAAGCATTCAGTTCCAACTCATCTTCAAGCCATTTTACTGAGCTTACTACCTATTAAGAGAAATCAAAAGATGAAGCCACAGACCATAAAGGCACACAGAGAAAGGTAAGTGAGAATAAGTTAATTCCACTGCAGCAAAAGCCCATAAGGTTTTTATCTGCTCAACTAAAATCAGTTGGCACTTCCAATGTTTGTGTAGTCAATGCATAGGCTGAAAGGGCCAGGGCAAATAAGACTGCCTAGCCTACCTGTTACGTGTACCCCATGTTTACACTTGTAACCGCTATTATGAGAGTGTAAAGGATATTGCGATTCTAATTTATAGGGTATGGATACAAACTTACATATAGAAAGAGTCTAAATTAACTTGAACTACATCTTAATGGTGTATATCCATCATAAAATAGATGATATGAGGTCTGACAATAGTGGAACAACTAAAATCCAAGTCAAAAAACCCGGGCGCATTATTCAATCCCTACCCAACATGAGAAAGAAAGGAAGAAGGAAAGAGAAGAGAAGAAAGAAGAACCAATGTTCTCATATCATCTCGCAGCCAAGTAGCACCCAACAATAAGTTTGTGCTTTTTTCCTTCTTATTCTTTTCCCTTTTACCCTGTTCCTCATGCAGCTGTAAGATGTTAGAGATTGTTATTGAGAATAAAATGAGGAAGAATTAATTGAGATGGTTTGGGCATGTGCAACAAAGGTAATTAGTGCCCGATATCTAATAGTGATAGGATCATAGTAATGGAATAATGAGGACTAGATTGATGCTTAGACTAGTAGGATATGTCCTTGCTTGGTTTAAATGAGCAGATGACCCTTAATAGAGTTGAACGGAAAAGGATTCACATGGCCAACTCCAAAAATTTTGGGATAAAGTCTTTTTCTTCGTAGTTCCTCATCTTCCTTACCTCTTCTTTTTTATTTCTCCACTTCTACTTTTCTTCCTCTTCTTTAGTACCTCTTCCTCCTCATGCTTCTTCTTCCTTCTCTTCTTTTTCTTCTTCTTTCTCCACATGCCATCTGTTTCCTTTCTTTCTTCCAGAGATCTCAGCAATTGCCCAGACGCTCCACAATATAACTTCCTGGCAGCAGGTTAAGCTTTGTATAAGGATCTACTTCTACCAGCAGGCACTAGGATTGCTGGCAAAGGCAACGGCGAGGGCTCGCGGGGAAGGATCAGATCTGTTTTCTTTTCCTTTTTAACTCGCGGCTCGCGGGTTCGCGGTTGGCTATGACCAACTGGGGCCGACTCGGCCGACTCAACCTGAGTCATATAAGGTCAAAACTCGGGGGCCAACAATGGATCGCATCGCGTTCTCGTTGCGGAGACCGCTGATCCGGAGACGACTCGGCCGAGTCTTTGAACCCTGACCCAGAATATGTTTATTCAGCTCTACAAACTAGAAACTTACCAGGGGTGGGGTTCCCAGTGCAATACGTTGAACAGCTAGAGACCAAAGGCTGTTCCACATGTATGGTCCAGATACACCTTGAAGAGCCATATTGGTACTGCTTCCAGTGCTATTCAGTGAAGTAGAAACTGATTTTGTTGGAAGTTGATTATGTTGAACAGGAGGAGCCAACCCAAACAACACAATGTAGGACCACAGATTACGGAACAGCTTTAAGAGTGAAGGCTCAACATTGGAAGTTGGATCGAAATCAGAACATATTTCAGCCACAGCTGGAAGTAATGGGCCTAAGTAGTCAGCACCACTCCTGCAAAACCAGACTTCAGGTTAAGAATGTTTCCTAGAAGGAGAAATGGGGCAATCAAAACAGTTTCACAGGATAGCTATAAATGAGTCTACTAAGGTTGCCATGGGAGCAGGGCTGCACAAAACTTCAAGTGACCAAGGAGCTAGAGGATGAATATCCAATCAGGTGGCCGCATAGGATCAGTTTCGATGCTTGACTACGATGCATGGATAAGTGCTAAAGATATCCAATATTAAGAACACTTTTTGACAACAAACAAAGTTATTAAATTGACCAGTAATAATTTTCTACCTCCCACTTTTTGATTCAGCAGCTAGTCCCACATCAGAGCACAAAGATAATAGCCGGTGACGGTAATCACCTCTGAGTTTTGAGCTGGTAAGACGTGAAGCAACCAGAAGGAAACCTGCAGGAAGCGTCTAGAATGTAGTTGAAATAGTTAGCTAAGCAACAAAATTTTAAATTAAATGTCAATAGAATAAAATTGTATTATGGACTAAAATTGAATGCGGAACAAACCTCTAAGCGCTCAGCAATAGCTTCTGGGGGTATAGTTTGGCTTTCCCCAGAACCAACAGCTTTAAGTTTATCCATGTAGCTCCGTGTCATCAAAACAATTGTCTCGCGATAAGATTTCTCAAAACCCAAAGAAGCCATTCGTGATACTGCATCAAGTAGCTGAAAGTTTTCCAATACCGAGTTGAGAGGGCATGCAAATATAAAAGGAAATTATGTCATACGCGTATATAATTTAATCAAAATCTCATAAAGGGGAAGTAAAATAATGAAAAACTAAAACATGTACATGCTAAGGTGAAAGGGTTCCATACTCGGAGACGCAATAGACTTGGGACTGCTGCATCACCCTCTTCAAGGCTTTCAATGAAAAGGGGCAATATCATGTCCACGACTTCAAACTTATTAACAGAAACACTCAAATCAGCCAGCAAGCGTATAAGGTTCAATGAGCAGGCATAGCTTGTTTTTCTCTTCCATTCTGTAAAAGTGAATTTGGCACATGAGGCTCCAAAATAAAATCAGCAGATAGAAAAGGGAAACTCGCACTTAGTATATCTGGATAAAATACAAGAAGTAAAAAAGCTTTGCCAAGCAAAAGAAAATTTTAAAAAACAGCGACTGGAAACAAAACCTGGACATCAGATGACCATAACAGCCTACGACTTTTCTAGTGACGAGGATTGAACAAAAGCATATATGAAGATTTCATTGCTGAATAAAATAAGAGTATAGTTTTTTAAAGAAAAAGAAAAACCTTTTTTGATTTCAAGATAACCTATAATCAATCATAAGATTGTCAAACCGTTTTCTAAAAAACAAATTTAATGGCACATAACTAAAACACAGCAATCCAATGTTGCTAAGATACTTTGAGCAGAAGCCCTTTCCTGACCCCATAAAAGTTATGAACAAACCTGCTCCTCATAATCATTCCGTTCACGAAGGCATGCAGCTAAACCCATGATAAAAGTATCGACAAGAGCTCTATCCTTGCTCAACAAATTCAATTATTTCACAACTTAGCTTTGCAACAGCCTCAAACATCGCTCCCTGGTTGTCACCCAACATATCAGCCTGTTTCAAGGAACAATGCATCAGAAAGTTATACAGTACTCTAATTTACTGTTAATGTTAGATCTGGAAAAAATAAAAAAGTAAAGAAAGGGTTCCAGCATGCAACTGGTTACATTGGTCAATAATACTAATTAATCCTCATGTTTAGTAAAATATTGTAGGAAACTACTCATGAGGAGCTTTTTGCAAAAAAATTTTGTTGAGATAGATAGATGACAGTAAACCCCCAACTAGGGGTGGCACCCTTATTTATATCATAGAAACAGTACGTCCGAATAGGAATAGGAAAATATAAATAACAAAAAAGACCCTAACTTTAACTAATATTACAAAAGTATATTACTCTACCAATAATTTTATTTCAAAAGATTCGCAATCATCTCCTACTGAGTAGTTCTTTTTGCAAATGTTCTACAAAATCAGAGATGTCAATATGAAAGCAGAGAAGGACCTCATGCGAGGCCCTTTTATATTATTGCAAAAAGTATGAGTTATATGCTAAAAGACAAAGAAATAAAATAAAACAACAAGAAGCACACCTGAGCACATGTGTAGTTTACAAGTGGCTTCAATGGAATAAGTAACACCCGAAGCAGCTGGCCCCACGAGAGATTGTTATTTGGCTGATTCCATTGAGCAATGTACCAAACAAGTCCTCACAAATTCTCAACTTCCGCCAGGATGAGAATAAACAAGCTTCTGCAGCATCCAGCAGAAGAGCAAGCGTTCGACGCAATGCATCCTTGGCAGCCTTCCCGTCTGAATCCATAGATAGGAGACTCTTGATTTGACCATCTATAGCTGCTTGACAGCAAGCCAGCTTTGCGTTGATTCTTGCTTTAAGTTGTGAACCCTGCTCTTTCAAATCACGCTTTCGTATCTGATTAAGGATCACCCAATTAGAAGGGTAAGGGAAAATGTGAACTAACATTCTGTATATTACAATATAGATCCGAAGTCCTAGAATTTTACAGTACAAGCACAGTCATGAGGAGTTCCCGCAAAGTTTGAGAAAATTAAGAACCATTTGGGAATAAACTGTTCTTACTACATATACTTTAGTATGACGACAGAAAGCTAATTTACGCAGAAGAAATAGCAGCGAGAGATATTGTAAATTTCCCACAGACCTCCCATATCACAGAAATAAATTTTCTAATAATGAATAAAACTGTCAAATTCTTATATAATTTCTGAGTAACCTCGTACATTCCATCTAAAATGCTATACAACAATCATCTTAATGAATCATCAATAAATCCTATTGAATACCCATTCAATGTCAAAAAGATTTTTATTTTAACTCCTACAACTTCCATAAATGGTACAGAAGGTCGTTCTTTGCAGTGTCAGACACTCACCCTTGACCAGACCTCTGTTTTCATGCAAGCTTAGTTACCCGCAGCTCAACAATTGAGATGTACTCAAATTAGACTTGCTGCATGCTCCTCTTGATGTATCATAAAATTCATAAAGCATCACAGCAGTCATCAGAGACCTACCTGAAACTAAGATAAACAACCTATTTATGCATGCTATCTTCTCTATTTCATTTGACTTGTAGATATGTTTATGCCTTTTTGGTATGAGTACGTACCTCATAAAATACAAATATCGCGGAAAAAGAAGCAAAGTCTTTGTGAAATTAGAAGGCTTGTTTCCTTTATTAATAAAGAATTATGATCTTTCAGGTAATCATTGATTTATATAAGCTGAGGGTACTTCATAACATCCAAATAATTGTGTTCTTTTAATTGTCAGAGGAGTGTTCTAACTGAAATGCTATGAAACGAAAGTAAATAGCACAGACCAGAAAAGTGTAAGCTTTTAGTTCAAAATGTACGCTTTGTTACGCATTTTTGTAGTGCGTATAGCATATTTTGGACTTTTAGTTTCTAAGACCAGTCAAAAGAACTCACATATGTATGCAATTACCCCTCGAGTTCTCAAAAGAGCAAAGGAAAACATGCCTTTTCACTTCTAGGGAACAACATCGAACGTTATCTCCAACACCTTTGACCCCAAATCTTCATTGATGACTACGTCAACTGGCAGCGACGATATCATCCGTTGATTTCTACCTTGATTTCACCTCGGTTTGAAGATTAGGGTGACATACAGGGGTGACCAATTTCAAAGATGTGACAAGGATGTGGACCTCAAAGTCCCCTCAATTACTCATGACTGTCTTCATATCCCCATGGTCGACAACCAATTAGGTTCCTCGTGGACTCCAAGGTCCCAATGATTCCTCAATTTTATTAATCTCCAGTCAACCAAATTACACCCCCACCCCCCAACCCCCCCCCCCCCCCCCCCCACAAAAAAAAAAAAAAAAGGCTTGAAGTGACCTCACTTCCTCTCTCTCTCTCTCTTACTTTATTGTGAATCAGCTGCTAGAGTAGACTAATAGTGCTATTTGTTAACTATTAGTAATTAAATGATTTGCTAGATAAATCATAATTGAATAAAGTGTAAAGTGATTATTTTGTAGTAATTAATTGATAGTGTTAAATAAATGATTCTTACTTTTAAGTATTATTGCTAATTTGCTAGTTTTTTTTTTAAGCCTTTAACTCAAGCATCTTTTGTTATGCTACATGTGATTTGTGATGCTAAATCGAATTTCAGCTACAGCCAATTTTCGATCTCATTTTAACATTTAGTCCTTAGAAATGTGTCAAATGCTTGTATGAGTATCAGGAATCTAGAATTTTTTCTAATATTTCTAACTTACCATATTTTATATTTAATTGCAATTTTATAATTTTAAGAAATTAAATAATCAAAAAATAGTTGAGCATAAACTTTTTGCTAGGAAGCTTACGCTTATCTATGCAAAGGGGTTAAGGGCTGCACTTTCTACTTTTGCTTTTTAAAACAATGAGTTGGAACTATATGGAATTATTCTCAGATTAAGAACAATAGTACATAAAATATGGCAGCTATAACTAAGCCATCCTCTCTAGCACAACCAGCTTGTCCCTCGGACTAAGCCTTTGGCGACTAGTGTCATTATTGCTTGAGCCCACCGCTCCTTGCCTTATCCCCGCAACACTCCCACTCTATGCTACGCGTGTTGAGTAAGATGCATTGTGATTTCCTCTTTTGTGGGCGCATCTATGCATCATTGTGACCCACGACAGGAAGATAAAAAACTTGTTTCTTTTTTTGGCAGGGTTGGATGAGGTTGTTATTTCCCTGCTAAGACCAGCTCATGGTCCAGTTTCAACACAGCATAAATTAAAGGAGTTTTTGAAATGGAGCTATGGGTCCCCGCACACCTTTTCTTTGCCCTCGGAGCTACCGGTGCCATGATCTCAATGCATTTCAAACTTATCCTTGATTTGCTTCTTTGCGTAATCAAAGAGCGGAAAAATGCACTTAATTGCTAGATATGAAATCGATCACTAAATTTTTTTTTTTTGAAATCAAGAAGCGCAGCCAGCCTCTTTCTCATAAACTTAAATCTCCATGGGTAGTTTACACAATGTATTTTTGTCACGTCCACGATGAATTCATATCTTAATTTTGGGAATTTGTTGTACATACATACCCACATTGTACTGTGTCCATATTCAATATCTATATGGTGGCACCAAAGCCTGCAATCCTCAAATATTTATTGTCAATGTACAATCTCATTGGTTCCTCAAAACATCTGTCTCAAATTGTGCACTCCTGCATCTTATATTATGTACTAATTTCTTACTTCATCTTTCCCAGCCAAAACATTTGCCTCAATATGTGCACCTCTGACACTACCTACTATGCACTAATTCTTCATTTATCATTCCCAGCATTAACAAGCATCCATCTCAAAGTTTTGGAGTTTCTGTATATAGTTGTATTGTAAAATATCCACCTTGAGAATGCAGATATATCTATTAAATAACAAGGAGAAACTTGTCCGCCTCTACCTATAGATTAAACCCTCAACACATTAGGTATTTCTTCTCTCCTTGTGTTATTCTATAAGACCAAATTCACAGCCATCCTAGAAGAAGTTTAAGAAATAGAATTCAAATCAGATTAAAGCACGTCTTTGCAACCAAACACGGATGCAATCTCAAGTCACTTCAAATGAGTAAAAAGAATAATTTCCCTCAATTAGGTTGCCCCTTGCTACATTTATGTTTGTTTGAATTATTTTTGTTGCCCTTCTAAATATGCTAACTTGTCTATTTGAACTCCTAAATAAAGCTAAGCAGTTCAAGAAGAGTAAAAAGTTTGACCTTGAGGAAACCAGGCAAGGACTTGATCTGGCAGATGGCCACCTTCCTGACCTTCTCCAAATTCCCAATCTTAACATTCCCACCGCCCCGATCAAGTACTTGCTTGACCACCCTGAACACAATCTCCATCTTCTCCAATGACTCCGCAGCCTCCTCGTCAAACCTCACCGCACCTCCTCCTGACTGGTGCCGACTCTGAGTTGCCGTGCTCGTTGTCGTCGAAGACCCGTCTCCATCTGATCAGCGTTGCTGCTCCTGGAAGTCACACTCCCATTCTCCTTTACGACAGGCTCACTCAACCCATCGTCAAAACCTCCCTAAACTCCTCCTCCTCCTTCCCTTTCCCCTTAGAATCCCACGACGAGGAGTTCTCCGACGACGTGGCCCCCTCCACCGCCCCAATTCCGTCGAGGAGACAGCTAACCAGCCTCTCGACGTCGGCGGGGAGGACCGGTGGGCAATTGTAGGCGACGGCATTCAAGAAAGCCTTGGTGATGGCCGCAGAAGCAGCATCAGAAGAGGCGGATGTGTACTGCTGGGCGGCGGAGAGTAGGGTCTGGCCGAAGAAGGGCTCGAGCTCGGAGGCGAGATCGGAGGACGCGGCGCATGCGGCGGCGAGGTAGCAGAAGAGATCGGAGAAGAAGGATGAGGCGGCGTCGAGGGAGAAGGGCTGGGGCCAGTTGGAGGGGTGGAGGGGGGCGGGGGAGCGGAGGAAGTCGAGGAGAAGGGATCGGGAGGCAGGGGTGGACTGGGGACATTTGGAGAGAAAGCGGGCGACGGCGAGAATGGAGTTGAGGTGGGAGCGGGTGAGGCGAGAGGCGGAGGGGGGAGGGCAGCGGCTGCAGATCCACGAGAGCTTGTCGGCGAACAGCATCGGGTTCTGGGCGACGAGATCGCAGAGCTCCGTTAGGGCTTCCATTGTAGAGGACGACGAAGATGAAGAAGGGGATCTAAGGAGCGGAGATAGACGGACATAGGTCGCCCTCCGTATTGTGCCGCTGGGCTTTTGATTGTTGCCGGGGGTGATGGTTTTGAAGCGCATTAACCGGCCAATTCGGGTGCAGCTGTGTTGCATGGGAGGCAAAAAAAGACAAGACTCGGTTATTTTTTGAACAAACGTGGGAGAGTTTCACGAAACACCCTAAACTTCTCGATTAGTGAAAGTCCACAATAGTTATTTTTAAAATTAAGGCTATTGCAACTAAACGGGGGCAGGTGCCTGGGTCATGGGCCAGACTAGCCATCTAAGCCCACCGAAGAGTGTCCAATTGCCTTAGAAAGAAGAATAATAGCATTTTCTCTATGAAGGATTAAATGTTAATTTCTGGCAGTGAAGCCCAAATTGAAGCCCATTTTTCAAAAAGAAAACCTCAATCTAAACGCGTAGAGATTTGTTTCCTAAAAAATACATTCCACTTCTTTCTCAACCATTTCTTCCCAAAAAGAAAATATATTCCACCAAAAAAAATGTTAAACTTTTAAGTTTCAGAGTCTTGTGTAATTGTAATTTCTAGTTTATTCAGACATTAATTCAAATTTTAGTCCAATTAAAAGGTGTAATGATGCTTAACTCCAAGTCTCCAAATATTAAGGTAAAATACTAATTCCAATATGCAAATATTGTCCGCCCTTGAAGATCCGGATAATTGACTATTGTGTGGTGACGACAGAGTAAATTACTCATTAGAAAATAATAAAAATAAGAAAAGATAATTAAGGCCCTGTTTAGATTGCAGAAAGTTAAGTAGAAAGTAGGATAAATGGAGCCTCATTATCACTTTTCTAGCCTACCAGCAAATCTTAATTGTTTGCAAAAAAATCAAAAATTCAAGAAAATAATGCTGATATCGGCGCTTTATCTATTTCTCTTTCTCTGAAAAATTGATGAAAAAGGTTGAAAAACCGATAACATGAGGCCCATGCTCAATCTTTTCAGAAGTACTCTTTCCACACGCTGTCAGTTGTTCATCTTCTTTTCTATCTGCCAAGCAGACCTTAAATGGAATAGGAACCTATCAGAAAAATGTACAATTTAGAAAAACACTGGCCCACCAAGCGGGACCGAGAAGGAAATTTTGTTTTTTTAGCCCAACCTATGGGCGTTTTTATTGGCTCAAGCTCATTAGTCATTATCATCCCCATTTGCTGTGGATTCAAAACCAAAGAAAAAAAGAGAGAATGAAAAAGAATCAATAGGAAGAGAAGCACTAAATCACTTGATCCGCTATAGACCATCCAATGAGAATTTTCTCGTAACTTCTTGTCTTTGACATAACTAAAAAAAGTTGTAGAAATGAAAGAGATACGTGTGAATTTTATTCTTGCCTTGCTAATGGAGCAAATGAAAGATCGACACAATTTTTTGTGGTCGGTTGATAGGTTTCTTTGTTTTACTGATAGAGCTTGAACAATTTGCCACAAAAATCATATTTCCGTGTAGCTCCAATAATTTTGAAATTTTCGAGCTTCACGAGCGGCAAGGTGGTTGTACTACATTCAAGAATGATGATTGGAAATGTGATTTTGTGTTGTATCACATTTAATTTGTTTTTTTTTTAAAGGACCAAATTATTTACGAGTGTTCATACATCTTTCTGGTGTTCTACCTAAGATATATTTTATTAATTATTATTAATGGAACGCAAGAGATTTTTGTAAGAATTAAATAAACTTAATGCGGATTAACAGTCATGAATTTAGAATCAATCATCTCAAGAATTGAATACGGAATCAAAAAACACATATACTTAATTCCATACCTGAAGCCATTGATGAACAATAGATGAAGGTTGAAGAAGACCTCGATCCTTTTCTTGAATCCTGCAATAGCTTTAATCTGCAATGATCCTCTTCTCTCTGTCCTTCTCTTATCACAAACCCTAATTTACCAAAAATTGATGGAGTCCTCAAAACAAGGGAGGAAGTTTGTGTTCATTCACAGGATGAGAGAAGTGGGTCTCATTTGCAAGTAATCACCCATGATAAAACCACCCATCATAGTTCCTTCATACCCTAGATGATTATTAAAACTTTACACAAATGTCACTTTAATATGGGCATCTATTATATCAGTTAACTTTAATTAGGAATCCAATGTTAATTAACCAAGGTTATTGGGCCACCTTAATGTGAGATTAACAATTTTTGCCTTACAGTTTTGTCTCAAGAAAAAAAAGATCAAAACTCTTCAGAGAATTCGTCCCACTCTCAGTAGGGTTCTTCAGAGGAGCACTTCAAATATTTATTTGTACCAAAATCCTTTAATAGTAAGAGGTGATATAGCATTGTGAATTTGCCTTATTTTCAAAAAAAGATGATAGTCAAAGAATATCCAATTAAAATTAGAGAAGAAGAACTTGAAAAAAAAAAAAAATCATATCAAGAAACTGTTTGGTAGTTGACAGGCATGTCGACTGCACTACATCACTCAACAGAGAGACAACAAAGTTCAGATTTTCAAAAGGCCTTCAGGGCTGTCGACAGGGGCCTGTCGACAGCCCGAATTAGCTTGTCGACAGCCAGGAGCCCAAACATGATTAATGTTTTCCTTTTAACATGTTCAGAGTCTATTCTAGTGGAGTTTGCATAGGAATCATTTCCTATTCAATAAAAATATTTTTAAAATTTAAAGAGTTTAGAATTCTTTTAGATCCAGGAAATCAACTTACAATGATTGATCAAGTTCTTCAAGCATCTGACGGTCAAGATCATCTCATAGTCATAATAGAATTTGCATTGTAAACTCTATAAATAAAGGTTGTAACCTAGTTTGTAACAACGTAAGGGTAAAAAGAAAGTCAACGTAAAAAAGAGGAGTAGGTGACAGTACAAAGAGAGAAGGAATACTCTTGTAATCTAAAGAGATTCAAGGGGAAGGTGAATACTCTTATTAGATCAAGGGGAAGGTTAGATCTCTTGTACCAAGATTATTAATAAAACTCTCTCAAGTTCTCTTCTCGTAAACGTATGCCAAGTTTGGGTCGAATTACGTTAAATCTCCGTATTCTTTTCTATTCTTTTGTCTTGGTATTACTAGTTTGCTTTACAATAGTTTTCTTTTACAAGTATTATATGTTGTCACAGTTTCATAATGTCGATCATAGTCTTAAACATGTACAACAGTTGGTGTCATAACAATCTTAACAATAATATTAAAGCTGTCATGTCACAGTATATATATCTTTAGTTAGTTGTGCACGGAGTTTTACCTTTGAAGTAGAAAGAGGAAGGTCGTGGATGGAGAAACCCACCCAGAAGAGTAATTCATCTTATGCAATAAATATTTTTGATCTCCTCACACCCAAAAAACTGAGACGCTCGCTGTCCCTCTAGTCCTTTATAGCATTAATTTTGCCGCATGGAATGCATACATTCATTCAATTACCTTTGGAGCTCTTCCAACCTCCAATGCTCCTCCCTGAGTGAGGGATCTAAACATGGCTATTTTTGGATTCTTTCAGGAAAGTAGAGTTAGCTTAGAAATTAAGTTAATTCCTTCTAATTCTTGCTTAATAATCAAAAAATACAAAGAGTTAGCTAGCAATGTTAAAAGTGGAATTAGTTCGAAACCACCTCAAAACCAGTTTGAAATCCATCCAATTCAATAGTTACGGATTCCACGAAAAGATTGGAACAAGTTTTTCTCTTCCTTCCTCCCTATCTTAGTGTCTTACTCATGCTAATTCTAGCTCTAATCAAACAACGAAATAATCTAATTTTTAACTCTTTTCTCACTCTCTTTTTCAAAGACGCTAGATCTTAATATCTAATTCCACTTACTCTCTTTTAAATACTTGAAGAGGGTGGCATGTGTTAGAATTTTGTCTTGTTTTCAAGAAGAGATGATGGTTCAAGAAAATCTAATTGAATTGGAGAAGACAATGACTTGAAGTAGAAGAAGCAAATTAAGGTGAAACAATTTTTTTCAGGCGATTACGAGTTTCTTTTTCAGAAGGAGTATGAATAGGATTCAATTCTTATTCAATGAAGATTTATTTGTAAAGATTAAAAGGTCTAAAATTATTCTATATCAAAGAGATCAACTCCAAATAGGAGTGATTAAGATTCTTCAAGTATCCAATGGCTAAGATCATCTCATAGTCCAAATAGGAGTTGTACTATAAAATCTTCTAAATAAAAGTTGTAACCCAACATTGTAAAGTGGAGCAGAAGAGGAGAATAAAGTTGCGGTGAACAACAATGTAAGGTCCTAAAAAGCCAAAAAAAGCTCTAAAAAGGTAAGAAAGAGAGGAGAAAGGTGAAGATGCATAGATAGAAGGTATACTCTTGTAATTTAGGTGTACATTCAAGGGGAAGACGAATACTCTTGTGTCATCAAGTGGAAGGTTAGATCTCTTTGTAATAAGTTTATTAATAAAACTCTCTCAATTTCTCTCCCGATGGACGTAGGCTAAGTTTGGACCGAACCACATTAAATTGAGTGTTCTTCTTCTTGTATCTTTTAATATTCATCTTATGTGCTCGAGGTAATCGACATGGCGTGCTTGTGGTCGTCGATGGGGATCTCGTATCTCCCTACTATTGGTACCATAGTAAGTATGATATCCAAGTTATGCACGCAACAATTGGTATCGGAGCATATCAATTTGGTCACAACAAATAGTATCAGAGCCGATGGAGTTCGTTCAATACTCGAGTGCTCTAGATGAAGAAGAAATGTCAAGCCGATAGAGTTCGGCGAAGGCATCAAGATAAAAAAGACAGTAAGAAAGTTCAGATTGTTCTAAGGTAAAGATCGATGACTTTTAGAGTATATTGATCAAGGTGGAGTCGTTAAGGCTCAATGATGCTCAGATCTGAACATGGTTGACGCAGCGGCGATGATCGGATCATCGCCAATGGCGAATGGCAAGATAAGCTCGATGAGCACACAGAGGCATCACACAAGGCATCTCATAGAGGCTCGTTGCGACAGCAAGTCAAAGGAAAAACAGCGGAGGGTGATGAAGACGATCAACAGACGAGATAGATTGGAAGGTAGATCATGCAATCGTAATCGGATTCAGACGATTAAGTGTCGAACCCTATATTTTCCAATATTTTAGATGCAATAATGGGTGCATATATAGAAGATTCCAATGTCTGATGCAGGTTCTGTACAGATCGGTTAAAGAAATTGACAAAGATCACGGTCAAAATTACGACAAACTAGCCATAACACGATGAGATTATTGCAAGTATTGGTGGATCTATCAGATTTGAAAATCATCAATAGCAGGGCAATACATTTGGCAAACATCAATACAGTGATAGATTGTAACCCTAATTGATGAAAGGAAGACCATGCTAGTGTGTGGCGGGAAGACCAGGTAAGACTATGGCAGTTATGTGAAGATGATAAGTTTCAAAGTTAAAAACATCGATGGAAGGTGGATCATCACCAAGAGATCGGTGGAAGACTATGACACGACAAGTCCTTGACAATATTCGTGTAAAGTTGGTAAGACCATGGCAGAATTAGAGGCAGATTGTCTCAAGACCGGCGGGGCCCCAAGGCCAGGAAGGCGTCACAAAACGGAATTTGCTGGAGGCGGCGATGATACAATGCAAGCTAAGGAAAAGAAACTAGGTCAAGGAGTTTCAATGAAAAGCTTGAAGGGAGCTCACTTTGAGGTGGAGATTCAAGGAAAATTGCAACATGTTTAAGTGTTGCAGGATAACTAAAGAAAGGGTGCATTCAGGTAAGGCCCAAGATGGCCCAAGGCATGGCGGTGAATCCGCCAAAGCCCCGGAGAGATAGGGCAAGGTTAAAGCTTCACGACATGATTACATCCAATAAAAGAATTAAGGTAGTAATCTAAAATCTCAAGCTATTTTGCTAAAGGCTTGCAATGCAAGTCAAGGTGGAGATTGTTAGGATTTTGTCTTATTTCAAGAGGAGATGATGGTCCAAGAAAATCTAATTAAATTGGAGAAGACGATGACTTGAAGCATAAGAAACAAATCAAGGTGAAACAGTTTCCTTTTTAGGTGATTGTGAGTTTTCTTTTCAGGAGGAGTACGAATAGGATTCAATTCCTATTCAATGAAGATATATTTCTAAAGACTAAAAGGTCTATAATCCTTCTAGATCAAGAAAAGCAAATCCTAATAGGATTGATCAAAATTTTTCAAGCATCCAATGGTCAAGATCACCTCATAGTCCAAATAGGAGTTGTATTGTAAAATATTATAAATAAAAATTGTAACCTAGCATTATAAAGTGGAGCAAAAAAGGAGAATAAAGTTGTGGTGAACATCAATGTAAGGCCTTAAGAAACCAAGAAGGCCTAAAAAAGTTAAGAAGAAAGGAGTAAGGTGAAGGTACATAGAGAAAAGGTACAATCTTCTAATCTAGGCGTAGAGTTAAGGAGAGGGCGAATATTCTTGTGTCATCAAGATGAAGGTTAGATCTGTTTATACCAAGTTTATTAATAAAGCTCTCTTAAGTTCTCTCTCTATAGACGTAGGTCAAGTTTAGGTCGAACCACGTTAAGTTGTGTGTTCTTCTTCTTGTATCTTTTAATATTCATCTTGTGTGTTTGAGGAAATCGATCTCATGGCGTGCTTGAGGTCGTCAGTGGGGATCTCGTATCTCTCAACTATTTGTATCACAATAAGTATGCTATCCAGGGTTATGCACGCAACAATTGGTATCGGAGTATATCAATTCCGTCACAACAGAAAGGACCCACCCATTTTTTTAAAATTAGTGAATGGGTGTGTAGGCTGGAGGGTGGTGACCCTCCAGCCTCTTTCTTTAAAAAAAAAATCCACTTACCCCTCAAGTTACTTTAGTGCAAAGGGATTTTAATAATTTTTTCGAAATATAGGCCATAACCTGGTGCAAGCATAATTTTAATTCCGTATGTCTTGTCTACTGCGAACAGATTTTATCACTATGCTAAAATGGATTTGCTCATAGCAGTTATAGGATTTTAGAGGTGCTTATACAACTTTTATAAAAACCAATTTGAGTAATTATTATTATGATGGATCTCACATGTAACAATGATGGCTCATGTTAAAAAGGTCAAAAACGAGTCTTTACTGTCCCTTCCACACTCCAAACCTTTTACACTGGCATGTGCATGAACTCTAGTCAATCGAATTACAACCCTACAAGTGTTTGCATTAGATATAGTAAAAAATAGGTTCTCTTGAATCCATTTGAAGTCCAAAAAAATACATCGTGTAGTTCATTTAGAATTCCCAAGGAACACACATCCCTCCTAATTTGACTCAGGATACAAAATACCACAACTAATGAGGCAGACTCTTAGGTTATCCGAGCTGGTCTCATTGAAACAACAACTACAATAATAAAAACAATTTGATACTGAACTTTCAGATTGTACACTCTAACAAGAGCGAAAATTACTGCAGGAAAATGACATCCACTAGCCTTTGAAATATGATGTATTACACAAAAGTCTCCGGACGTCCAATGCAAATACTTTGACAATATCCTTCCCTTTCTTCACTAAGAAGAAAGTTTTGGCCATCTGATTTGATCAAATTGGTGACTTTTTTACTCCTTCTGGTGAAACATGCTTGTCCAATTGGTCTTGGGTTTAATTTGTCCTGGAGTAAGCCCTCGCCAAATTTTGTGTTCCCATTAGAAATTATTTTTAAAAGGCAAAATTTCAATAGAGTACCTTTATTGTTATTACTTTTCATTCAAAATAAATTAAAATTGTCTATAAAAATGGTAGAAGCACCCATTCACTAATTACCCAATATAAATACCATGTTCAACAACGGTAGGGATTGAACCTAGACCCTTCTTTTTGAGAGGGGGTATTACCAGCGAGCTAACCCGCTCATCCAAATTACCAAGATTATTGTCTAAAAATACACCTGACAATGTGATGCAGACAGCCAGTCGCACCTTTGACACGTAACTCAGCATAGGAGGAGATGAATCACATCCATGTAGTTCAATTAGAATTGAGTCTTAATGTACTCTCTTTATCTTACTTGTGTTGAATAGAATTTCTTTTGTTTAGCATCTTTTTTAGTCCCATGTTAGTTGTGGGACTTTCTGTATATATGAAAAGACTATTTAAAGGCTACTTCTCTAGTTAATAAATTAATGCAAAATTATTATTGATAAAACAAATTGTGAGTGAATATCTTCTCTCTCAAATCTCCCTTCAGGTTTGTGAAACCCTAAGGAACCCAGATTTAGAAAGGAAAATCCCTGACTAGTCCTATCCCTCCACCACCTACCATCTTCTTCCTCTCCCTAACCAAAACCCAAATCGAATCCCTAACCAACCCCAAACCCTCGCCCTAACCCAGACCCTAAGCCAAAACCTAATCTCTCCTCATCTCCTCTCGCCTGCGCCCGCGCTTGCGCCCCTCTCCTCTTTCTCCCTTTGGCTGCAGCCACCGTCGCCTCATCCTTTTACATGCAGTAGCCGCCCTCCTCCTCCTTGTAACCTTGCCGACCACACCGGCGCGGCCCTCTCCTCTCTTCTTTCTTACACACACACCGACCCTCCTTCCCCTCTCGCCTACACCTGCGCTGCCCTACTCCTCCCCTCTCGTCTACAACCCGACCCGACAATGCCTGACTTGACCCGTTTGCAATTCAACCCAGTTTGATGCTCAACAACCCAACTCGAGTCAGCTCAGGTCTGCATCTTCTCTACAGATCTGATTTGGTCTTACAGCGCCAACCCGATTGCAACCACGACCCCACCAATCTGCGCCTGCAGAACCTGACCATACCCGTTTACAAAGAACAGACTTGTTAGCAATCCAGATTAATTTTTTTGTTGTTTCTCAATCGTCTGAAATTCGATTCGAGCCATTTTTTCAGTGTTGGAGTCACGGAAGACAACCTTATGCACCCCAGTAGATTTCGACATCACATTGAGGTCAAACGTAATTCTCAGTATATGAGTTTCTCTGATCACGGTCATTTATTTGTAAGATTTTGACAATTAATCTCTAAGATTTTATTTGTCTTACTGTTGTCCACATTTTGGTGAGTTTGTGTGTATTAGTAACTTTTGGCTCATTAGTCTTGAGATTAATTGTAGAAGTTTTGCATGTATAACATAGTCATTATCTTCACTTTGTTCAATATTGAATTGTGTAACCTGCAAATGCTTCTTCTTGTTAATTCCATCCGCTAGCTTTATTATTTTTAATCTTTCCTACCTGAAGATCATACCTTATTGGTGAAGTGTAGTTTGGTAATTTTATTACTGATTTCCTATCACACGGATATGTTTCACATCACAATATGTGAAGTAGATACCCTTTACTTTCTTCAACCTCTCAAATTGTTTTTATTACCCAACGCTCAAATCCTGTAGATGTCTGTTTTCCATGGGCACCAGTTCTCCAAGCCTGTCCCTTTGCATGATTGAAGGTGCAGTTGTGAGGACCCCCCCAGGTTATTATGCCCAATTTCATTCTGGAACTAATATGATGGATGGGTCTATGTGTAGTAGTACTCTGTTAGGATTTTGTTTTGTTTTCAAAATGAGATGATAGTTCAAGAAGATTCAATCGAGTTAGAGAAGATGATGGATTGAAGCAGAAGAAGTAAACCAGGTGGGTGTGGATTAGTCGACTTATATGTATAAGTCGGCTAACTCACAAGACCAGTCGACTAGTCGTCGACTAGGGCGAATAAAGAGGCAAAAATAGAGAGGAAGAATTATACAGTAGTCGACTATATAGATTATAAGTCGACTAATGGCAAGGATTAGTCAACTAATTTCATGATGTTGACTAATGGAGGCATTTCCTGAAGCAGAATCAGTTTCTTTTTCAGAGGTAGGTTTCCTTTTCTGGTGGAGTACGAATATGATTCAGTTTCTATTTAATGAAGGTTTATTTCTAAAGATTAAAAAGGTCTAGAATTCTTTTAGATCAAGGAGATCAACTCTTAATTAGATTGATCAAGATTTTTCAAGCCTCCAATGGTCAAGATCATCTCAAGTCCAAATAGGGATTGTACTGTAAAATCTTTTAAATAAAAGTTATAACCCAGCATTGTAAAGTAACAGAGAAGACACAAAAAAGTTGGAGAACACGAAGAAAGCTAAAAAAGAGAGGAGCAAGTTGAAAGTGCATAGAGAGAAGGTAATATTCTTGTAATCTAGGTCAAGACTTAAGGAGAAGGTGAATACTCTTGTGGCATAAAAGGTTAGATCTCTAATAAAGCTTTCTCAAGTTCTCTCCCCGTGAACGTATGCCAAGTATAGGCCGAACCACGTTAAATTCTTGTGTTATTTCTTATTGCTCTTTGTCTAGGTATTGTTGATTTTCTTTACAACAATTTTCTTTTTGCAAGTATCATCATATTGTCAAGTTTCGCAAATGTCGATCCTGAGAGTAACAATTGATGTTAGAGCGTCGATTTGTTACAATAATTGGTATCCAAGCCAGGTTGACGAAAGGTGATATGTCGAAGATAGGAAGTTCTACGATAAAATTTGAAATCGAGAAGTTCAATGACAAAGGAAACTTCAGTTTGTGGAAAAAGAAGGTAAAGGCATTGCTGATGCAGTAGGGTCTTCACAAGACCTTGCAGGATAAGTCATCAAAATTTGCAGGTATGTTAGATGAGAATTGGGAGGAGATGGATCTAAAGGCGGCAATCACGATCCAATTATGTCTCGCATATGAGGTGATATACAACGTAATGGATGAAGAAACGACTACATGATTGTGATCAAGGTTAAAATGTTATATATGATGAAAAGCCTCTGAAACAAGGTGTACCACAATAAACAACTATACAGGTTATGCATGAACGAAGGCACAATGGTGTTGGAGTATTTAAACTTCTTCAACAAAGTCATCAATGAGCTTCTAGCTATTGATGTCAAAATCGATGAAGAGGACAAAGCATTGATACTTATCAGTTCGCTTCCACAGTCATATGACCACATCGTCACCACCATACTTTACGGTAAAGAAACTCTCATCTTGGAGGAGGTCACGTAAACTCTCTTATCTAATGAAATTAGGAAAAAGCTAAATCAAGTGGAGCAAACATGATTGGGTTTGATAGTCATGAGAAGGAAAGAAAGGTCTAGTCTCATCAAAGGCATGTAACTTTTGTCGCAGCGAAGGTTATTGGAAGAATGACTGCAAGCATCGTTGAGAGTGGTTGCAGAAGAAGGGGCAAGCTGTGGAAGCAGATGTAGCAAGCGGTGTAGAGGACACTGAAGTATTATTGGCTTCTTATGTTGAAGACAACACTTCTCAATGTAAAAACTGAATATTTGATTCGGGTAGTACGGTTCATGTATCTTACCAAAAAGAGATGTTTAACTCCTTGGTTGCAAAGGAGGAAGGGACTGTCAAGATAGTGCATAACTCGGCTTGCGAGGTCATCGACACTGGGACGATCAAAATTACTAAAAGAGATGGGACGGTGCGTGCTTTGGATGCGGTCTGATATGTTCCAAAGGCACAATACAATCTAATATCCCTAACGGTGCTAGATAAAGAAGAAAGTCAGATTCAAGTGCAACAAGGTGTCATCACAGTTAGCCAAGGAGAAAGGGTAATCCTAAAGTGTGAAGGGTTACCCAAGATGAAGGAAGAAAACTCAGTTTAAGGTGAAGTTTCAGGGATAAACTTGAAAGGGAGCTCATCACGAGGTGGAGCTTCAAGGAAGACTGTAACGAAATGTGAACTGAGTTACAGTGTTGCGAAAAGGAGAAATGATGCATTTGTGCAAGACCCGAGATGACCCAAGTCATAGCGGTAAATTAGCTAAAGGATTAAGAGAGAGGGGCAAGAGTTGGCTTCGCAGTACGGTTACAACCAAGAAAAAAATTAAAGTAGTAATTTAAAATCTCAAAAGTGTTTTACTAAAGGCTTGAAAAAAGCAAGTCAAGATGGAGATAGTTAAGATTTTGCCTTATTTTTAATAGAAGATGATGGTCCAAAAAGATCCAATCGAGTTGGAGAAGATAATGACTTGAAGTAGAAGAAGTAAAACTAGTGGATGCGGATTAATCGACTTATAATATGTATAAATCGACTAACACACAAGACCAGTCAACTAGGACAGATATAGAGGTAGAAACAGAGAGGAAACATTATACAGTGGTTGATTATATAGATTATAAGTCGACTAATGGTAGGGATTAATCAATTAATTCCATGATAAGTTGACTAATCGAGGCGTTTCCTGAAGCAGAATCAGTTTTTTCAGACGTAGGTTTCCTTTTCTGGTGGAGTACAAATATGATTCAGTTTCTATTCAATGAATATTTGTTTGTAAAGATTAATGGGTTTAGAATTCTTCTAAGTTAAGTAGATCAACTCTTAATATGATTGATCAAGATTCTTCAAGCATTCAATGACCAAGATCAACTCATAGTTCAAATAGGAGTTGTACTATAAAATCGTATAAATAAAAGTTGTAACCCAGCAATGTAAAGTAACAGAGAAGACACAAAAAAAGGTGGATAACACCAAAGAAGTTAAGAAAGAGAGGAGATAGGTGAAGGTGCATAGAGAGAAGGTATTACTCGTGTAATCTAGGTCTAGACTTAAGGAGAAGGTGAATACTCTTGTTTCATCAAGATAAAAGTTAGATCCATATTGTACCAAGTTTATTAATAAATCTATCTAAAGTTCTCTTCCCGTGGACGTAGGCCAAATTTGATCCGAATCACGTTAAATCCTCGTATTATTTTTTATTGTTCTTTTGTCTAGGTATTGATATTTTGCTTTATAACAATTTTTCTTTTGCAAGTATCATTATATTGCCAAGTTTCTCAAACGTCAATCCCAATAGTAACAATTGATGTTAGAGCACCGATTTGTTTCATCATACTCTACATGCAATTTTGACTTCACAATAGTACCACCAAGACTTTCTTCAACACTTTGATTGATCACTTAATTCACCGCCCAAAAAGTGTTCATTTATTCTAGCTTTCTCTGTCACGATTCTTTGTTTATAAATCGCACAACACTAGTTGTTTATGGTTAGCCATCCATTTAACATTTCATGTCAAGTGTGGCCAGCAGTCTTCTTCGTCGCATATCGGTTTGTACCATTTTCAGTAAATTTTCCAAGATATATGCACCTGCTTGCAACATACTCTTTGTGCTTGTGTTAAGCGAGGATGGAGGAGTTTGGTTTGGCCAGAAAAATTATGCTATGCATACTCATAGACAGAACCGCGTCACACGAAATGTGAAATGGATGCCGGAAAAGTCGAAGCCACCGATTTAAAATCGAGATTGCACCTCTGAACTCTATTCTTCAATTCAATCTGCTTTACTATAAACGAGTTCATAATTAACAACTAGATCCTGTAACCAAAAATGGCACAAATAATTAGTTTCGAGCAAATCAATAGTTTGAACTCCCCAATTAATGGTTGTTGGGGCAGGTGTGCTAAAATTGGCAACTTGGCACAGAAGAATCCATCCATCGAGAGTCCAGATTGCTCACTCCTTTTGGCTAGCAACAGATTTTGTTTACTTGCGAGAACCATAAGAAAGTAGACCCCGTGAAAATTAAGTACGGGTCATTATCATCCAAAGCAAACAAGCAAGCAATTTTAATGAAAAAGAGAGGAAACAATTAACAAATGGATTACTATAATCCTTTCTTCTAAACCCCCTCACCAACCTTGTCATGCATTGGGCCTCAAATCTTGCGTGCGTCCTTAAAATGCTACCCACGGTTGAAGGTCACTGGGTCATATTCAAAGTGAACAGAACCCAAATTGTGATCTCACAAAGAAACTAAGCTCACCTCACACCATTTGTGAATTAAGAAATTGTGGAGATGAGAAGGCTGGGATGATGGGATCAGCTTCCCTTCAACTGTCCCAACCCCAACACCCTCCCTCTCACTATAATCAAACCCAACTGTCTCAATTGACCCACACCTGCACATAACTTATAACATGTTCTAATATGATGAATATGCAACCATATTAGATGTCGTGAGTGCTGCATTTGATTTGGTCCATGAAGGGAGAAAAAACACATACCCCCTCACGCACAGCAAGAAAATGGGAAAGATGACAGTTAAGACAGAGACAGTAGAGGTTGCCCAGTTTGGTGAGAGACTGGCCCTCATTAAAATTTTCATATTATCATTCATTACCTGCTAATTTCCCCTTTAAATTCTCTCCCCACCCTCTCTGTGCTCCATTGTGAGCTAGAGCAACAAGAGAAGCCAACTGCCAATCAACCAGCAAACCAATTCTAGAAAGAGAGAGAGATATTGAGAGAAATAGGTTTGATCTTGAAGATGCCGAGGCCGTTGCCGGAGTTTCAGAGCTCAGTTAAGCACAAGTATGTCAAACTTGGCTACCAGTACTTAGTGAATCACATCCTCTCCTTCATCTTGGTCCCAGTCATCGCCGGCATCACTCTCGAATTGGTCCGAATGGGCCCCGACGAGATCAGCTCCCTATGGAGCTCCCTTGAGCTGGACACCATCCACATCCTCTGCTCGGCGTTTGTCGTCGTCATCCTCGCCACCGTTTATTTCATGTCTCGGCCCCGGCCCGTCTACCTTGTAGACTACGCCTGCTTCAAACCCCCCGTCAGCTGCCGTGTCCCCTTCGCGACCTTCATGGAACACATTCGCCTCATAGCCTCCGACCAGAAGAGCGTCCAGTTTCAAACTCGCATCCTCGAACGCTCTGGCCTCGGCGAAGAGACCTGCCTCCCCCTGCCAACCACTACTTGCCTCCAAGCCCAACAATGGAGGCGGCCCGTGCCGAGGCTCAGCTCGTCATCTTCTCTGCCATCGACAACCTCATCAAGAAAACGGGTCTCAAGCCCAAGGACATCGACATCCTAGTCGTCAATTGCAGCCTCTTTTCCCCGACCCCGTCTCTCTCTGCGATGATCGTTAACAAATACAAGCTCCGAAGCAACATCAGGAGCTTCAACCTCTCTGGCATGGGCTGCAGCGCCGGGCCCATTTCAATCGACCTGGCCCGCGATCTTCTTCAAGTCCATCCAAATTCCAACGCTCTGGTAATCTCTACCGAAATCATTACCCCAAACTACTACCGCGGGAACGAGCGTGCCATGCTCCTGCCCAATTGTTTGTTCCGCATGGGCGCGGCCGCGATTTTCCTCTCCAACCGCCGTCGCGAGCGGCGCCGCGCGAAGTACCGCCTCCTCCACGTGGTGCGCACCCACAAGGGGGCCGACGACAAGGCCTACCGCTGCGTGTACCAAGAAGAGGACACCGACGGGAACACCGGCATCTCACTCTCCAAAGACCTGATGGCCATCGCCGGCGACGCTTTAAAGGCCAACATCACCACCATCGGCCCCCTCGTGTTGCCGGCATCGGAGCAGCTCCTCTTCCTGTTCAGCCTCATAGGACGGAAACTCATAAACCCCAAATGGAAGCCGTACATTCCGGACTTCAAGATGGCGTTCGAGCACTTCTGCATTCATGCCGGAGGGAGGGCGGTGATCGACGAGCTGCAGAAGAACCTGCAGCTGTCGGCAGAGCACGTGGAGGCGTCGAGGATGTCGCTGCACAGGTTCGGGAACACGTCGAGCAGCTCGCTGTGGTACGAGCTCAACTACATCGAGTCGAAGGGGAGGATGAGGAGCGGTGACAGAGTGTGGATGATTGGGTTCGGAAGCGGGTTCAAGTGCAACAGCGCAGTGTGGAAGTGCCTGCGGACGATCAAGCCCGCAGGGGACGGGCCATGGGCCGATTGCATCGATAGGTACCCAGTCGAAATCCCAGACGTCGTCAATCTCTAAAAGCAAACAAAAACAATCAACAATTTCGATTTCGATCATCAGTACACGACAGTTTGTTTGTTCGTTCTTGTTTTTCGTTTCCTTTTTGTGTTTGTGTAAAGTCGACTGTTGTCTGCACTCGCATCACCAAGCTTCGCCACCATTCAATTTGGACTCTGACACTACAGTTGGATTCTTTCTTTTTTTTAGTTGTCTCTTCCCTTTTCTTGAAAAGAACAGGGGAAACATGCTGTAAAAGCAATGTATTATGAATGCTTTGTTGAAGCTGTCACTACTTTTATGATTTGGACCACATAGTTCTGGCAGGACTGGATTGGGATTTGATTGGTTCTTATCCGTTTGTGTGTCTGCGTCACATTGAGGCATGGATATTAACGTATAAGATTAATGCACTCAGAAAATTAATTAAGAGTTACACAAATTTATTTAAATTATTCTCAAAATACATTCCCCAGCCCCGCCCTCCTCCTTTCTCGCCCTCCCCCTCCAGCTACGAGGGAGGAGGGCGAAGAAAGAGGAAGGAGGAGAGCTCGCAAATATGACACGTCAGGTTAACAAATATAGATATTTTATATCTAATATCATCCATTTACAAAAAGAAACATGTGAAGATATGTTGTCTGCTACTTAATAAAAGATAAATATAGTGAAATTATATACTAAAGATAATAAACAATGTAGCGAGAACATAAAAAAATATGTTAACCTGACATGCCATATGACGGATGAAAATGAAAGGTGTTTTACATGATTAAATGGAAATGAGTAATAATATTATCATACACTTGAACTATAACGCAAGAAATTATAAGGTAAAATGAAATAATAAAAAAAAGCGACATCAGAAAAAAATATTTAAAAAAGTTTGAACAAGGTATTAATTAATTAAGTTCCAGATTATCAAACGTCAAGCAAATAAATAATAAAATGATCAAAACAGAAGAAATCACAAATTGAATCCATTTTCACAAATTAATAAAAAAATCAAAAACTTCAATGATTAAAGCAAGCAATTTATCCCCTCATCCTCGTCGTAATTATAATCATCCTCTTCATCGTCAGTTGATGAACTTTTCGTCCTCCTCTCCCACATCCCCCGCCTCGTCTTGATTACGATAATAATGCAGCAAATGATTCGCCTCCTTCTACTTCTTTGGTTTCCCTCTCTTTTCAACGGGCGCTAGGGTTGTCGTCGCGGAAGGAGAAAGTGGAGGAAGGATGAAGAAGAAGGGGAGCATTTTGGACTATTCTCGAGAGATAAGAGTGTCTAAAAACATAATGACACTCTTTGTAATTTTTTGACTGTGTCTTAATCATTTCTCTGTGTGTCAATATTTGTGCTTAATCATTTCTCTGTGTGTCAATATTTGTGTATATTATATTGGACGGTCTAGTGTGCCATTTTAGTCATTTATTTATTATGTACCCAATGAAAAATTTAAGGTGAATATAGGAAAAAGAAACATTGACTATTATTAAATAGATGTGACACTAATAATGTTCAAGATCCGTGCATTAGACCGTCTAGAGCAAAAGAAACAAAAGAGAGAGTAGAAACTTCTAACATAAAATAGATTACATTACAGGTTTTTCATGCATGTAAACTATAACCAGTCTTGGGGCGGATGTTTCCTCCCTCTAGAGGCGTATTTGGCCCGATGAAAGTGGGAGAAAAAAGTATAAGTGAGAAATGAAAATGAAAAATGTGAAAGTATATTGAGAAATTAGGATTTCTGCAATTCTCATTTTCGATATTTGATTATAATGTGAAAGTGTAAGTAAAAAAGTATATTGCGTTTTTAGTATTTAGTTAGTAACGTGAAAGTGAAAGTGAAAAAATTGACAACAAAGTTGATCATAAAAATAATATTAAATTAAATATTAATTCTCAAATAATATTTTTGGACCGTAATTGAACTGAAAGTGATTTACATGACATCAATACTTAATGCATTAAGCTACAACTAATTTCATGTGAGATTTACATGACCATAAAAATTAATTGTAGCATACTAAAAGTGAGAAAATGATAGTGTTATAGGGATATGTAAGAGAAAAAAGAGAAAACAAAAAGAGTTTTCTCAATTTCAATTTTCAATTCAAAACAAACAAGTGATAAAATGAGTTTTCTCACTCCCCATTTCTTCCCACTTCCATGAATCCAAACACGCCCTAGAAAAAGTACCTAAGGCAGAAACATGTTTATAGTACCGCCGAGGTTTAAGCTTAATTAGGGTAGTGGTGTCTTAAACACTGCTAGTATGACTTTGACATAGCATGGTTCAAAATCTGAGAATCAAAATTGAAATCGATTGGCGAATCGGCTATATCAGTCATTTCTTTTCAGTAATATCGGTCTCGACTAAAAGAATTTCTAAAAAATAATTTAAAAAATTAAAAAATTGTTCAAATAATTAATAACATTTTGACATTTTTTAAAAAAAAATAATTGATAAAATTTGAATTATATTTGAACAAGGCATTAAAATACAAGCAGTTGATTCAGAAATATAAATTAATAGTGTATTTATAAAGGCATTATATTATAATTAATGGATAAATTCACCAACCCCCAAGGTTTGCCTCAGATATAAGAAACTCCCAACGATTCATTTTGCGCACTTCCCCCCTCCACCGTTAAAACCTAGTTGCTGTTAAAAATAAACCATCTTATTACTTTTTTGCTCTTATTTATTGACAAGGCCCCTTTCAACCTCTTCTCCCCCATTTCTCACTCTACACCATCCGACAGCTCCACTTAGTTCAGCAAATTTTGCCAAATTTGTCGATCAACATTGGGGATTGGCATTGATTTGTGACGAGAGACGACGATTTACTATGTAGAGACTCTCACGGTGGGCTTGAAGGGAATTCTTTAAGGATGGGGGTTTCAAGTGGTCAAGGCTGAGAAAGTAGGACATTTGTAGCACCCTCTCTTTCTTCCACTTTTGTGCTATGGTTAGGTACAAAACCCTCTTAATGGGATAAATTTCGATAGTGTTCGACAGTTAATCAGTTTATTCGCGCATAAGACTTGTAGAAAAGTGTGATCACAACAATTACAAAGCTTATAAAAAACCTCGTCTTTAAATCTTATCACCTCCACCTTCTCTCGCAAATTACTTCTTCACTTTTTTCATCTTTAGCTCGCATTTACGATCTTCCAAAAATCCCTCTAACCAAAATATGTGCACACATAACTCACATGTTACTATATGGATAAATAATCTCATTTAAATGTCACAGAAAGGAATTCAGAGATTTTGTGTCACATAACTCACGTATGTGTACACAACAGAGAATCTCTTTGTAAGCTGTCTAAAGATCACTAAAAGATAAGTCATCAAAAAGTAGAGTTTCAAGTTCTGCACACAGAGCTAATTATAGCCAACAAAGCCGTGTCAGGACGCGAGGATCAAAATTCGCGTCTCAACAGCACTGCAGCATCAAGACGCGAGGATCAAAATCTGCGTCTCAGCCATCACTGTATCACCAAGGCGCGAGGGTCGAAACCCGCGTCTCAGCAGCACTGCAGCACCAAGGCGCGAGGGTCGAAACCCGCGTCTCAGCAGCACTGCGGCACTAAGGCGCGAGGGTCGAAACCCGCGTGTCAGTTATAACTGCCCTTGTTATGGGTCAATCACTGCCCACATAACGGGGAAGTTAACCCCCATTATGGAGAGTTTTTAGGGGGCACATTCACCCCTGAAACCTCTATAAATAGCCTCGTTGCTATGGAGAAAGGGTCGGTCAATTGGATCTTGACTTAAGACTTTCTACAGAGAAGGAAAGAGAGTTCAACTCTTCAAGTAACTTGCTGCGTACAAGTTAATCTTTACTTATAATCTCTTTGAGATTTCTGGTCGACAGAGCTGTATTACTCCGTCCACCATCCAAAGAGAAGATCCCCAAAAGTTCTTGACGTTCCCGGTCAACGGAAAACGAGATTCACTTTCCACCGCCACCTGAAGAATCCAGTATTAATAAAGGGAAGATTCAAGACTCAATATCCTCCCTCTCTTGTAATCGGAGTATAAGTCCATTGTAATTTTTCAATTGATTCAAGAAAATTTTACACGAATTTTTCTCCTACCAAACACTCTTAAATGTGCATATATCCTATTTTATATGTACATGACTACTTGCTTTGGTACTCTATGGTTGTTTTTTTTTATCTTCTTTCTATACGCTGTTTTGTACTTTTATGGGTTAATGCCTGGACAATGATGAAACACACTATACAAAGTGTGAAAGTGATGAAACTGCTGTGGTTGAGATTTTTGGTTTTATCTCACTGATTTGGAAACATTTGTATGCATGTGTATGGGTACTTGAGATCAAGCTAAGTGAAACTCCTAGTATGGGCTAGGTTGGATGTCACTCACTCAGGCAGCCATTTAACCATGTGTATGAATTGGAAGTCCAAATCATGTTTCAATTGTTTTTTTTTTTTTTTTTTTTTTGGAGAATGTAAATTTTATTTATCAAAACCATATATACAGCAAGCTCAAATTTAGTATTAATATTGGTTGAAAATGATGGGTTTTGAGAAATTTGACGTATTTGTGATATGTTATGTCATTTTGACCCATACTTCTGTGACTTTCAGTTGGCGATTGATGTAATTTGATGAATGTTTGTATCCTACATGTGTTGGGTTGATGAAACTTGAGTGGTGGTTCCATGTACAAGAGAATCTCATTGTCTTTGTAGATATGTTTCCATAGGTGCAATTCCAAATTTGTATCATTTGTTTGTAGCAACTACTTCTTTAAAAGAAATTAGATTGAAGAACTCAATCAAGCTCCCGGATGTTGTATAAGTTTTTATAATGTATTGTGTCATCTAGCTACCTCTTTGAAAGAGATTGCAACTTTTGTATCAAGTAGAGATGGAAATATAACAAGAGTACCTTCTATTGTAACCTTTGAGTCAAGTTCTTTATGCAATCATGTTTCAAATTTTTATGTATTTGCAAGAGTTAACTTTGTATTCAAGATACATTGTAAACTTCTTTCCAGATTTGAATAAAGACTTGTATCAATTTTAAATTATTCTCTATCTTCTGTTATCCAAACCCCCAAAACCCAAGTGCATTGAAATAGATAAAATGTATTATAAGATTGAAATAGACAAATTGAAGCTTTTTTCATTCACTTATATGCAAATATTGTTATAGATAGTAGGGGGAAATTTCCAAAAGAAATTTATCAATAATTCAAATTTGAACTAGGATCTAAGAGTGAGTAGAAGAAACAATAGACTCAAGATTTACGTGAAAATCCAATTTAGAAAAAACCACGGAGAGAAGTGGAAGAATTCACTATTTTTAGAGAATTACAGTGGATTTTACAGAAATTAATTCTCTTCTTCTAATTAGATATCTCCAGTCAAAATGTATTTGTCAAAAGATGTCTGTCCAAAGATGTCCTTTCTTTGTCCCCTCTCGATATCTTATACACCCTGGGGTTTTTATTGATGGTGCGAGTTATGCGGGATTCAATAACAATATGATCTGCACGTTGCGATCTTTCGTAACAGCCAGAATTATGTTCTTGATTGCGAGAGTGATATTTACTTCTTTCTGTAAGTGTTCACATTGAAATTGGGATCGTGAACCATATTTGCAATATGAAATAACATGGTGGCGTAACGGACTCCACAAATATAGGCGAGATTTGATAAATTTTGTTGCAAAGATTGTCTTGCTCAAATCGGGAGAACTGACTTCGGGAGAGTGAGCACACTCGGGAAAATTAATCTCCTTAGCAGAAGGGAATGGTATCAGGAATATTCTGGACGCTGCTCCTATTTGGATGTTTTCTTTACGGGTGTCTTTGAGAAATTCTGATGGCGAGTGACACGTAACTTGATCCTGAATTGGGTCAAAATCTAATTAATGATCCATATCTTGAATTCATAATGGAGGAGATCATGTGGCAGGATTAAATCAAATTCTGTTGATCTGACATGCCAAAAATCTAGGATTCAAAATCATCTCTGCAGATGTGAATGTTTTAAATTCGAGACGGTTCGACTTCTGCATCTATAAATAGAAAGCATATTGAAAGTGGGAGGCCCATCTTTAGAAGATTTTCTCTACTCTTGATATTTCTTGCTTTGGTGGACTGAGTTGCTGTTCTTTCTTCGCTCACTAGAAGAAAAAGATGAAGAGGATGTCAATAATGAAGACGGTAGCCGCGTCATCTTGCCCCCGTTGCCATGTAATTTTGGTTCTCGTGATGACCTGATCATGAATTTCAGTTCTCGTGATAAGGTCTCGCCGTGAGGGAGGAATAGACTGAGCTCAAGTTCTGACTTGATTTGCTCAAACATATCTCCTGGTGTGGTGCAGATGGAGTGAGATTTTGCTTGGGTGGCGAAGGTATTGGATCCTAATTCCATCATCATTGTTTACTTCTTGGACTCTTCGTTCCGGGCTGAGTCCTGTGGTCTCGCACTAGGAGACTCTTTTTATTAAGGCGAGGCCTGGGAAAGAAGCACGAGTGGATGACCTGGGATGATGAAGCAACCCTTCCTGGATACTTGAGTCGGGATGGAGGGACTGTGATGCAATATCATCACGTTCTTGCATGTCTTGAATAGGATAGCCTGGCTGCCTTGAATACGTGCTCTACTCGGGGAGAAAGAGGTGGTCCTCCATTTAGGAACCTCCTATTTTTATTAAGGAATATCTCTAAGCTTTTCTCGGGGGGCTGTAGATGGTAGGGTGAGCAATAGGATCGCACCTGCATGAAGCGTTCCTCGATTGATGAATCTTTGTTTTCTCCAGCATAATAAATTTTGGCGAATTTGAGTCAGGATTTATTTATTTGTATTTTTTACAAAAAATACAAACACAAACATGTAGTAGTCCCCGTAATGGTCTTGTAAGATGTAACCAAGTATGTAATTAAATAGATATAATCGGAAAAATTTTATAATGAAAGCGATTTTGGACTGAAATTGGAGATGTGTGTTAGATATTGCCTGATTTGCCATTGTTTGTACTGTTTGGAAGTGTATGTATGCTCGGGGAATCAATTTTGATTTTTGAGATGTTTAAGGGATTACCACGTGCAATCTTCGAGTGGTGATTTGTCCCACAGTGGTTTATGTATTTCTTGCCTTCAAAAAATCATTGGATATACGACCATGCGAGATCGATACGTCAAAAGGGAAAATCCAAAACAAGTATACACTGATGAATATACCTGATCCCGTGTATGGTCATAGTCCGGCAGTATATGCAGGAAAGTCGGTCTAAGATGGGGAAAATCCTAACAACAGATTGGATGTATTTGTTCTGGATATGGGCTTCTACCCAGTCGACGATTGGTACTTCCAACGTGAAACAAGCCCAACAGCGGAGTTGTCCTCTCTGTGGGGGATTTCCTGTTAACGGAGTTGTCTGCCGAGTGGAGAAAATCCCACAATGAAATATGTATGTAAGTAAGCATTCATCTGCCCGTAGGTTCAGATGAGGGGACCCGGTAGGCTTGCCTCCTTCGAGTGGAGGAAATCCCATAAGTAGAACAGAGGAGACCTCTGAGGGGAATCCCTACAGCTGAGTGGGGGACTCTAAGTGGGAAAAATTTCACAATAGAAGGTTTCGACTCCCGTAGGATGATCGAGAAAGGTCTGTTGGCATGTGCAGGTTCTGATACAGCGCTACAGGGAGGGTTCTGATACCGCACTATGGAACGGGTTCTGACACCACGCTATGGATACTGAGTGGGGGAAATCCTATCTTGGTGCGGGTTCTTAAGCCCTGCTATGAAGCGGATTCTGACACCGCGCTATGTATACCGAGTGGGAAAATCCCATCTTGGTGCAGCTTTCGATGCCGCGCTATGAAACAGGTTCCGACGCCGCGGTATGTATACCGAGGGGGAAAATCTCATCTCTGTGCGGGTTCTGACGCTGAGCTATGGAGCGAGTTTCAACACCGCGCTATGGGTATTGCGTGGGGAAAATCCCATCTCGATGCGAGTTCTGACGCTGTGCTATGGAGCAGGTTCCGACACCGCGTTATGGAAGGATGAAAATCGGAATTGCATCTGAGTTAAGCACATCTCATCATCAGAGGGTTTCCTTAGTTGTGTCCGAGTGGGGGAAATACCATCATCGGGGCATGTGATTGGATATATATCAGCATCAGTGTTAATACTTTCATGCGGGGGCTCATCCCGTCTAGGAGTGTAGAAACATGATCCTCCAAGTGGAGACATATCCCATCAGCAGAAGACCATGAATTATCCCCTAAGCCGGGGAAGATCCCATCATCGGGGCATCACGGATGGATGGTCGCTGAGACCGCCCCGAGTGGGGCACATTTCATCATCAGGGGTTGTCAAGGTTGCTTTCGAACAAGGGAAAATCCCATCATCAGGCAAACACCTGATGGCTGTATTTGCAACGTGTAAAGCTTGGAACAATATTTATATAAAATGCAATACCATAAGAGGGTTCAGAAGGGTACACACTGTCTGAAGAGAGTCTGACAGTTCAGTCGATCGTCCGGTATTGAGCAATCACATTTTGCTCTTGGGAAGATGAGGTATTCGTCTTCCGTGAAATTGCCTCGGGGGTGAGGACGTACTCCTTGAGGAAGTCTTGTTGGATGAGCTCTTTCAAATATCTTCGGAAAGCCCAATAATAGATGGTTTGGTGTCCCTTGCAGTCGTGAAATGAGCAGTACTCCTCTGACTCGGTCAGTGACGGATTGGGCTGGATCGACTTTGGGCGTCTGACCCATGGTAGATCTCTGAAGGTGTTGAAGACTTTATCGTTCAGGAGTTTTAATGGAGTGAAATGTTCTGCTGACCTGTAACCCATAATTAGACTCGAGGGTATTATGGAGAGCGTCTGCTTCTTGTGGGGAGACTACCCCCTAAGCCGGTTGGGAACATAATGGGAGCTTCGCGGGCGGACTTTCACTTCATTCTGTCCTCGCTAGGCTTTGTTGAAGGGTTGGAGGAAGCCTTCATTGCTTTCTTTAGCTAGATGAATGGTTGTGCCAGGGGGGAGGGGGGGGGAGAGAGAGAGAGAGAGAAAGAGAGAGCTTCACTCATTTTGGCAACATTATGCTTTAGATGATGTTTGTAAATGCGAGTGCAGATACTTACTCCCGCAATTGAAGACTTTGGCAAGCTGGTTCTGAAAGAAGTTGATAAAAGATTTGAGGCTGTCTCCTAGTATCATTTTGACAGAAGGAGGTGGTGGCTACTCCTTTTGGCTTCTTAACGAGTAGCATATTGCGTGAGGAAGGCCTCATGATCTTCGAGAAGTTATGGAGAGAACAAGGTGGTAGGAAGTAGAACCACTCCGATGCTGCAACTCTAAAACTATAGATGAATGTAAGGCACATTACGGGTCATTCGGGGAGTAAAGCATCTTCTTGTTTTGAAAGTTGCGGGTGTGCTGGACCGGATTGCTTACTCATGGGTAACTATTGAAGGTGAAAGTTGAGAACTTCTTCGAAAACTCACACTCTTGGATGTCCTTGAAAAGAAGGTAGTCGTGGAGGTGGATAATCGGAAGCAAGTTCTGGATGAGCTCCTTGAGGATGCGGAGATCTTGGGATGCACCGTTCTCGACATTGCCCTCTGCCTGCTAGATCTGTTCTAAAGGGTGACAACTTGACCATGGAGTTGTTGGTTGAGCAGCTTCAGCTTTTCTTGTTCGTGAAGGATGTTATCTCGATCAAGGATCATCTGCTTTCGCTCGCTATCTGGTTTTTATCCCTGTTCCTTCATCTACTCCTTCATCTCTTGGATCATCTGAAACAACTGGTCTTCATGTTGTTATAGAGGCCGCTGCAAAGTGGTGGAGGCGATATCCTCTGCGAACCGTTGATTGTTGATTCACTTGGTGGCCGCGCCTTCGGTGGTCACCTTAGCCTTTTCCTTGAAAGTTGCGTCACCAATAACTTTTTTGCGTGGGGCCATCGTTGATCAAGAAAGGTATTTGAGGAAGGTCGAAGAAGGAAAGATCTTAAGTGTGAGGACATGGCTTTCAACAAAAGCACAAAAAATGTAGGGATAAATTTTCAGAAGAAATTTATCTACACTTCAAATTGTAACTTGGATCTAAGAGTGAGTAGAAGAAACAATCGTAAAGACTCAGGTTTTATGTAGAAACCCCAATTGAGAAAATAAATCATGGAGAGGTGGGGAAGAATTCACTATTTTCAGAGAACTACAGTGGACTCTGTAAAGATCAATTCTCTACTTCTAGTTAGATATCTCCAGTCAAAATATATCCGTCAAAAGATGTTTATCCAAAGATGTCTTTTTCTTGTCCCCTCTCGATATCTTATATACCTGGGGGTTTCTGTTGATGGTGCGAGTCATGCGGGATTCAGTAACAGCACGATCTATACGTTGTGATCTTTCGTATCGGCCTAGATTGTGCTCTTAATTACGGGAGTGATATCTGCTGTTTTCTTTAACTACTCACATTGAAATAAGGATCGTGGACCATATTTGAAATATGAAATGATTTGGTGGGATAACGGACTCCACAAATATAGGGGATTTGATGGAGTATGTTGCAGAGATTGTCTTGTTCAATTCAGGAGAACTGACTTTGGGAGGATGAACACCATTAGGAAAATTAATTTCCTCAGGAGAAAGGAATGGTCTCGAGAATATTTTGAACGCTACTCTTACTCAAAGGTTTTTTTTTGCGGGTATCTTTGAAAATTCTGATGACGAGTGACACGTGTCTTGATCGTGACGTGGGTCAGATTTTGACCACTACAAGATAAAATATTTAACTTTCAGTTACATAGTTTATGGCATTGAAAAATACAAGAAGCAACAAAAAAGAGACAATCTATTTTGTTGTAGAGCTCTTTGCCATCCTTTTAATCCATCTTTTTTCCCCTTCTCCTAGCTCTCTTCCCAGTGCCTCTTCCTTTTCCTTTTCTTTGACATGGTCTTCAACATTGATGTAAGCCATTTCCACCTCTAACTCTCTCCTCTTCTCCGTAAGGGTGTTGAAAGCACAAAGAACCCAAACAGAGAGCTTTGGATCATGCCATCTCTAGAAATTATAACTCTTTGTCTTGCAAGTGAAGAAGCACAGCTAGGGTTTGCAATCGTCCAAGAAGTCCTCAAAATTTCTTCCCTCATGCAATAGCATCTCAACACCTTGCATCTCTTCTTTATGAGGAAGTGGAACCCTGACATTAGAGCCATTGGAATAAAAAGAGAAAGATGACTCCACGAGGCTGTGGATGAGATCAGAGGCAAGCCCACGTACAACCCAACGTGGGCCGGCGCACACTGAATTTTGTAAAATAATGAAATAGTATATATAATTTATAACCTTTTTGTATATAATTTTTTAAAGATTATATTTACTAACATAATTATATTTTTGAGTTTTAACTCAAGTGGTAACTTATTAATTTAAGTTATTAGAGGTTATAAGTTTCAAGACTTGGTGGATGTAAAGTTATTTTTTTTTTTTTTACTTTTTCTCTCTTTTCTTGTTACATTTAAACTCACACTGAAATTTTTATCACATTTTAGCCCACACCAAAAAAATGAAATGTTGGGGAGGGTATCTTATATTCAAGGCAAATGTTGGGGATTTTGGTGAATTTTCCCATAATTAATCTAAAAATCTAATTACATTCTACTTAATTAAATTCATGACAGTCATTTTCTAATATTTTTAACACTTTCTAAAATTATTAGTTAATTATATTCGTCGCAACAATTTTGTAACAAAAATTTAACATTTTATTAAAAAACAAGTTTAAATAGTTAATCTAACAAACTAATTATATTCTACTTAATTATGCTAATGATAGGCATTTTCTAAATATTTTTCTAACATTTTCTTAAAAAATTAATAACTTATATCAGTGACACAAATTATTGCTCATTTTCTAACTATTTTTAACATTTTCTTTGTAAACGTAAAGTTTTTAAAATAATTAATCTAACAAATTGTCCCTCTGATCAGTTATCAATTTTGAATTTTCTCTCTCAAGATTTTCTCTTTTGGGGATTGATGGTAAGGGGGAGGAGTATTTATAATTTTTAGTGAGAGTAAGCATGCAATTTTCGCAGTCTCGAGAGTAATCTTTCTACTCATGAGGCAAAGAAAGTAATACAAGATTTGACACTATTGCTTTATGGTGTCGAATTAAGAAAATGATGGAATCCGAGCAAAATTGCAGGGTCGATGTCTATTAATTAAATTTTTACCTACATAATTGGAAGATATTACTAAATTTGCTATAGTTTGATAATAGTTGAATTGGAATCAGCTGAATCAGAATTGAATCAGCCGATCCTAGCTGATTCGGACCGATTGAGGCTGATTTCAATCGAGTAAGACCGATTCTGATTAAATAACACTGATTCTATCTTGATACCGACTGATTCCGATACGAATTGACCAATTCTTCGAACCATGTGACATAGAGTGCTTCAAACTAATAGCCAAGTTGTTTTTGTTGGAAAAGAAAAAAACATTTTTGGATATTAAGTTGAATCACTCAATCCAAGGGAAAGATGGGGTCTCAGTTGGTTCGCACCTACATGCACTCTTGCTCGAAATGCCTGGCCAGATTGCGATTGATCTCAGCTACCTAGCTCTCATGATCCCATGTGTCATGAATCCTGTCGCACATGTGCGCGCGCGTGTTTGTTTTTTGTTTTTGGGGGCAAACAAGCGCTTGTTTTGTTGTGGGAAAATTTTTAAAATAAAAAGTAGCATGGTGTCACATTAGGTGAGTAATAAACTAGTCAGATTCACACACCTTCTTCGAAGAAATTAGGGAGCTATTTTCTCATAAATGCTTTACAAAACCGTCGATACCGATCTCTCACCCTCAACTAATCATTAAAACTAGTGTTTTTTATTTTTCATAAATCCTCTCAAAAGGAAAAAAAAAAAAAACGCCCAGAGTGTTTCTAGCTCTCAAGTAAGCATTACTTGCTGACTTCAACTCATTTTTAAGCATCTAACAGGAGTTAACTGTTGGATTTTTGTATTAAAATAAAAAGAAAAGCTTTCATTTCAGATTTTGTTTTACTAAGTCAACTTTGATCAAGTCTTAAAATCTAAATCGGTTGAGAAAATATCTCAACTGCTTGAATTTTCTTTTGGAGTGGTTACAACAACTTGGGTGCTAAGTCTATAAATAGACCCTCACTCCAATAGTTACAGACACAACTCATTTTCTTTTCTCATCTTAAAAGAAAACCTGAAGACTACTCTTCGTGAGAATGGCTTCAGTGTTTAAAAGAATTTTTATCTTTATTTTTCTGGGCAACTTCTTTATTTGAGCAGAGGCTCTGCCCACCGTCCCGGGCTAAGTGCTGGTGAATCCGGGGGATCCTTTACCTCTAGGGGACAAAGTCGATTCAACGTCTGGACAAGGAGACGGGTTTTTGATTCTTTAGGGCAGCGACATCGCGACTACATTCCCTTCTCAACATTAACAAGTGATGGGCACTTAGCACCTGCTAACTACTACTGCCAAACATAATCTCCTTCCCATGAATAGCTTCTCAAATAATAATAATAATAAATAATTTCTTCCACATAATTACGTCGAACAATTCAAACAACAGTGTCCCTATCATCATTGTTACTAACTTCAACTTATTTTTGGCCATCAGACAAAAGCGAGCAAGTTCTAGGCACGTAACACCTCCCCACTGTAGCTGCCAAAAAGCTACTCTAGAGTTCTATTCCTATATGCATGAAATAAGGCAGCGGTGAGAATCTGCTTCCAGGTAGAGTCAGACGGAGGGCGGGGAAGATTCTGATTCCAGACACAGATGGGCAACATTTCCCGCAGACACTCGGTGAGAGACCCAGGGTGGGGGGTGTGATGGTGACTCGGACTTTATGTCGCTGACGGTGTTTCGGAGCCCTTATTTTTTCCTTCAGCTGTACTGTAGACTCAACTGTATTTCGTTTTTTCTGTCAGGGCGGCACTGCGATCACATTGCATCTTGCATCTGTATCCTTCTTTGTTTATTCGGGTGATACTTTTGTTTATTGTTTACTCTAGCACTTACATGAGCAAAGAAACTTGCTCTATTTTTTTGGAACTTGCTTTCCAAGTTCTGGCTCAGTTGTCTTCTATATTTTAATATAAGAGTGATGTTTATTTTCTTCTTGCATTGTGGTGATTTTAAACGAAATTTTACTGATCTGTTTTACAGCTAACTAAGAAAGTAGTTGCTGTTTACCCGAACAGTGGTGAAGTCTGGGATGTAAAGCAAAGAGATGGCTGGTGAGCAGAAAATTTCATTACGAGCTCGTTTCCTTTTAATTTTTTTAGGATACTTAAGCGTTCACTATATATCAAAATTGTGCATCAATTTTTTGATAGGTTATTATGATAGTTATAAAAGAACTTGTGCTATTTGTACTGAGATTGAAGTAACTATTTTTTATTTTTTTTCATCTTGTCAGAAGCCACTTTATCAAAAAGTAAACTAATAGATTGCTGACTAACAATGTGTAGCAAGCAAATTTAATGCTCAACACTCCCCCTTAATAGGTCTTTGATTTACATGGAAGGAGTTCCGATTTAAATATGTATATCTTGGAGAAAAACATAACCAAAGGGGGTGAATGAATATATTTTGAATTGACAATAATGTGGGGTTTGAATGTAAGATTTCTTGAAACCTAGAACTCTTTGTACCATGTCAAAAACAAGTATATCTGAAAGCTTAAGCTGATGAATTTGTGGGAGACAATGATATGTAAAGTAATCTTAGCACTTGGCATTCCTTATCACAACGGCTAAACATTATCTAAATGGAAAGTGATGAGGTTTGAACCCTCGACCTCTTGAAACCACGTGCTCTGATATAATGACATAAGACGTATTTAATGCTCGCCTTGTATTCCATACTAACTGCTTTTTACGAACTCTCTTAATGCTTTTTCCAGTGCAACTTTGTACATCTATTAATGTATGTTACATGCAGCAATCTGAGTGTTTTGGAGATGAAATTTTCGAGGTTCTCGCAAGAAGATGACATGAAGCTGGTGCTAGTCTTATCGTAGGATGTTGTCGAACGACTACTTGCACTATCCAAGCAATTTCCAAGGTTTTGAAGAGCAGGTCATGCCCAGATCGGATGTTGGCCATACATTTTCCCTGCTTGATATGTCAGGTTGTGACCATGCAAGCAATTTTTGAGGTTTTGAAGAGTAAAATCCTGACTCCTGACCTGATGGGATGTTTCCTAACTAGAGATCATGTTTACCATTTCTCTTATTTGATGAGTCGAGTTATGTTTGTACAGTTCATATGTTGAATCTCTTCTTTGTTCTTCATGAGATGAATGATCTTATTTTAGATTGGTCTCTGATACTAGTGTTGAATCTTGAATAGTGGAGAAACTCCGTATGCTAAATATTATAACATTATTGATAGGTAAACTAAATTAATGACAACAATGGTGCCAATATCATGAAGCTTAAAGTCTATTGAGTGTGGATTTATACAAATGTGCATGGAATAAGGAAGCCTTGGTGAGGAATCAATCGAGCTTTTCGGCCCACTCTGGCAACATGGTCTTGGAAACTATGTTTGATTGGGAGAAGGGAAAAACGATACAAGTGGGGAAAACTTTTATCTCACATCCACCGTTTGTTTTAACATTAAAAGTGCAAATGGGATGGGATTTGCATCCCACTTGTACTATTTCTCAATCTCATTTTTCACTTTTGCATTCTCATTTTCTCACGGGTGTTACAGTTATTTTTTTAAATATTTGATATTAAAAATATTAATATTTAATATTGTGATTAATATTTGTTTAAAATTAATTTAATTTTAAATATTTCTAACGATTTAAATTTTAAAATTTTATTATTATTATTTAAATAATAAAAATAATAATATTGGTATGTCTTCAGTATTTTAATAATTTTAAAATTTATTATTACTTTAATAATTTAATTTTATTATTTAATATTTAATATTATATATTTTTATTATTAGTTTAATTTCTTTTACTATTTAATATTTAGTTGACGAATTTATTATATATTTTAATTTTTAATAGAAGATTTAATTTAATAATATTGGTATTATTTAAATCACCAAACAGTTAATTTTGTGGTCAACTTTTTCACTTACATTTTCACATAACTAACCAAACAACGTAAAATACAATATACTTTCTCAGTTACATTTTCACATTACAACAAAACATCATACAGCTTACTTGGACAAATCTCTACAGTTTCACATTTGATATTTCTTATTTCTCACCTGCATTTTTTCTTCCAACTTGCTGCAAATCAAAAATGCCCGTAAGTTAAAATGAAACCAAGGTTTGTGTGTATGGTTTTGAAAACTAGAGGTTATTCACATACATCCAAACTTTACTCACAGTAAAGTTTTCGAGATTATGGTTTCAATTAACTTTTAGGATTTTGAAATCATGGTCTCAGGAACTCTATTTTGGTTGCCGACAAGCCACTCCTAGGCCTCAGTGACTGACCATTGTCCAAAAAACAAAAAAACCTTTTCCTAACATTTTGTATCATCTCATCATGTGCGTATACTTTTTTGAGACTTGAATGTTAGTAATATTTAGATATTTGTAAAGATTTCATGTAGTGTTCATTTCCCTCGATTCTAATAGTTTCATATATCATTTGCTTTGTCTTTCTCCTTTTCCTTGCTGCCCAAAAATGACTTAAGAGCAGAAATTATTACTGTCCCAAATGAATCCTGGCCATTGTTTAAGGATTGTCCTTTCTATTTGAATTGTTCTCAAATTCTTTTTGTCCATCTCTCAACAGAAACTAGGGAATAAGTGGAAGAAGGAGCATTTCGCCATAAAAAAATAAAAAAATAGAATCAGTTGGGGAAGCAAAGAGCCGAGTTAAGGAACTTCTTTACTTTATGAAATTTTCAAAAAATTAATTTATTATTGATTTATTTTCTATTGGTAATCTTCCATATAATTAATTTTGGTGCATATTGTACATTTATTTAACTATTAAACTTTTTACAGGCGGAGGGGCTATGGATTTTTTTTTTTTTGGGTTAAACAAATTTTAATGTAGAAAAAAAATCAGATAATTTGAATATATAAATAATTTAAAACATCACAGTATACATTAAAATTTAAAAAAAAAATTACACTATAACTTTCCCTACTACACTTGGTGCACAAGCATCTAAACTTAGTTCATGCATGTAAAAATTGTTCTTTCCTACCTACACTAGAGCTATTCCAGAAAGAGGAAGGTTGAACCCCTCAAACTTTCTCTCTTTCAATTTTTCAATATTCTCTGCTTGACTCAAATTTCTTACTTAGAACTATCTTCATTTAGTTTAGACTTGTATACATCAATTGGATTGATATTTGGAGCTTGAATTATGAACTTAGCACTTACTTTCTAGAGAAGGGCAGAATAGTACAACAATGTGGGAAGACACAGTCACCCCTTGCCCATTTAGTCTCAAGAAGAGAAGGAGAAATGAAATAAAATTCTCAACAAGAAAAGAGAAGAAAAGGAACTTAGGGAATAAACTTTAAAATTCGGGTTATGGTCCTCAAGAGTCAGGAAAAACTAGTAAGGTTGATACTTTTCTTAACTCTCCGAATAGAAGTTAGGTCAATTTGTTTGCTTCTGAAGCTTAGATTGGTATCACAAAAGAAAGAGAGATAAAAGAAAAAAAAATAAACAAAATAAAATGAAATAAGAAAAAATCTAGGTGGGGGTGTAAGGAGACGACAAAAAATACAAAAGAAAGTAAGGAGGGAAGAGTCCTGAGTTGAGGCTTTGATGTTATACCAACATAGTTTTAATCATCTTTCTCCAAAATTTCCAATTCATCACATTTTTTTTTTGACAAACAAAAAATGCTTCTAATCTCACAATATTTTTGTAAAATTTTGCTTATGCCCATTAAATTTTTAGGTTCTTCTCATATTTACCTTTTAAATCTTTGATATTTCTGTATTTATCCCCCAAATAATCATATTTCCTCAATTACCCCTAAAATCTTTAAAACACAACTAAAATATTCCTCTATTATTTTTTTAACACTTTAAAAATAAAATTACTATTTTATCATTATTTTTTTTCAAATTTACTAAAATCTAATCCTCTAATCTCTCCCTCTGTCTTCCTCCCTTGCATCTATCCCCCCGCTCTTCCTCCCCCGCATTTCTCTCTCTCTCTCTCTCTCACACACACACACACACACACTCTCTCCTCCCTTTTCTCTCAAAACACAAAGCTTCACAAAGCTCTCAGAAATGGACCTCTCCAAACCTCAAAACCGCAGGCTCTTCTCCCCGAGCCTCATATCCCCCAAAAGAATCCTGATCCTCCTTCTCTCCTCCTCCACCATCGTCGTCCTCATCATCCTATCTTCCCCTCCTGCACTCCTCCCAAATTCTTCATTGTCATTGACGCCGACAACACGGGCACCCAGATCCACATCTTCGGGTACAAGATCTGACTCGATCCGCGGTACCAGTTGAGACTGACTTGAAAGCCACAGTCGAGATGAAGGCGAGTCCTGGGCTCTCATCTTACGTTGAAAATCTGGAGAGAGCTGGGGAATCGCTAAAGGAATTATTGGTGAATTTGGAATCAGGTGATGGTGATGGTGATGGTGATGGTGGTGGTGGTGATGTGATAATGGTGGTGATGGTGAGATGGTGAAATGATGAATTCAGTGATGCTGGATAGTTGCGGAGGAGCTCGCCATGAGAGGATGATGACGATGAAGGATGATGGTGGATTCGGTGATAGTGGATGATGGTGGAGGAACTCGTCATGGGACGAGGAGAGTCTGGCGGAGGATGGACGAGGAGAGGTGGCGGTGAGGGAGGAGGACGCCGGCGAGCTCGGGAGCAAGAATTTCACAAAATAGAATTAGGATTTAATTAGGATTTTAAATAGAATTTAAATAGAATTTAATTAGGATATAAGGGTGTTACATGAATTTAAAAAAAAATAACGAAATATTTCGTTTTGATTCCTTGTAACTGATGGTAGGAGTATTTGGGTTGTGTTTTAAAAATTTGAGGGTAACTGAGAAAATATGCTGATTTGGAGAGTAAATACGGAAATAGAGTGCGGCTATTCGCACCCACAGAATTGCTTAACACACCCGTATACTTAATACACCCATAAAATTTCTAAACACGCACTCCCCTTTTTTTTCTTTCTAAACTATCTTTTCATCTTACACCAATTGTTTTTTTTGGAATATCAATTCTATCCTACCCTTTCTCAAAAAACAATCATCTCTCCTCTCTCTTACTGTGTCTTAATTATACAATTAGAGATTAATTAAATAACCTTCAATTAAGTTTGATATTTTCAGCTGGTTTGAGACTTTCATCTAATCCACATATGTTTCACACTACATTGTTAATGTATTTAAACTAACATGATTAGACAAATAAAAACTATTTTTGCAAAAAAGAATGCAGAAAAAGAAACGCCTAAATCAAAAGCCCGATCGACTATAAAACAACAAACAGAAGACAACTAAGAAATCCAACAAGCTATCTAAAATAAGAGAATGCTTGGAATCTGAACTAAGGGTCTGTTCGGTAGTCGTAATTGGCCATAATTCGTAAGTTATAATTAGTAAAGTCTTTTACAGTTGTAAATGAGTTACATGCATGTAAGTTTTACGGTGTTTGGTTGGTAATATAAAATTGTAAGTGGGAAAGTGTATTGTGTTTTACGGTGTTTGGTTGTTGTAATGTGTAAGTCGTAAGTAGAAAAGTTAACCACAAAATTAACTATTTGGTGATTTAAAAAGATTTAATATTGCAAATAAATAATAAAAGTGCTAAATATAAAAAAAATTAATATTAACATAAAAAATAATACAAATTTACATGACCACAAAATCAACTGTAAGTGGGCCATAAATGAGTGATAATTGGGTTGCAAGCGAGTGATAGTTGAGCTGCGTAAGTCTTTTACAAATTACGGTCCAAACAAACGCCGTGGTTATAATTGAGTTGTAAGTCATTTACAAATTATAGAGTTTTATGACTTTTACGATGAAACAAACACCCCCATAATACGCTAAAAGAAACGAAATTTGCAGGAAAACAAGAATTTTAATGCATTAAAATAGAACGCATCAAATTGAGAATGGTACTGAAAGGCGAGCACATCAAATTGATTTTTATGTGTTTTTATTATCTTATATCTGTATTGTATAGATTAGCAAAAAAAATTTCCATTAAGCTCACTATTTTTAAGAAGATCAAAAGAAAATGACAATATCCCAATTTATAATCTCATTCTTTATTTGAATACATTAACTTAATATTATTTAGTTATTTTCTATTTATCCGTGTAAATTTCTGGGACATAAGAAGAAATAGAACGCACAATTTTTTTTTTTTTTGAGAAGAATAGAACGAACAAATTTGTTCAGACTATAGGGATCCAAGCTTTGTTCAGATAACTCAATATAGACTTTGAGTAATAGAACACTACTGAATTACATAAAAGGAAATGCACGGTTCTTTACTACAAATTTTAAGCCAAACATCTGGTGCATATATTTTGTTGAGACTTCGTTGATCAAACTAGCTACGATGGAATTCAAGAAAACCTATTTAATTTAATAAACTCTATGGGAAAAACTTACTTTTTGATTATTTGTTATGCTCTCATGACATTATTTGTTTGTCCATAACTATCAATGTGACATTTTTTTGATGGTATAGATGCTGAGAATTTTTTTAGGGCTTGTGTTGGTGAAGAAGAAACAAATATTTAAAGAATAAAAAGAAAGTTGGATTGATTAGGAATAAGATTTGGGTGGGTATATTCAACAATTATTGGCGTGTGTTTATGAATAGAATTTTCATTAGTTGTAATATTAGAGTTAATCAATATTTATTTAATCTTTGATATAAGGTTAAAATTATCCAACAACTTTTATTCTTAAAAAGTGGGCGTGTTAAGCAATTTTGCGGGTGTGAACAGCCGCACTCATATAAATATGACAGATATAAGGGGTAAACATGAGAAAACCCCTAAATTTTTTAACAAACAAACAAAGCGCCTACATTCTCTTTCTTATCACCAGAACCCCCTTACATTTTATTCATACAAACAAAATGGTATATACAAATTAGTAATTTCTCTTTCTATGGTTTCTTCTCCCTCCCCACTTAAATCGGAACTTATTTTTTTAGAACAATTCTTTTATTTAAAATCAAAACATAGCTCTTTTTTGATTAGAAACATTCTCATCTTTCTCTAAATTATATCAAAGTTCGAAGAAAGTGGAAGCGAAGGCCGTGAGTCCAAGTGGTAGAGGACGAGACTCTAACAAAGTCCTTTTGTTCCTAAAGCCTATCCATGTATGGGTGCCACCGGATACGGATTATCCGCGGATATTCGCATCCGAATCCGCCTCCAATCCGGATACGGATATCATTTTTTCACATCCGTCAATATTCGTATCCGTATCCGTATCCGAAAGGTGGGTGCGGATACGGATATGGTAAAAGTAATATCTTATTCGTATCCGATCCGATATCCGAATGTTGCGTGCTTCATAATGATATCGGTATTGAGAAGACTATTCTTCAATGGAATAAGGTATTAAATTTTGATATTTTGAGTTGGTGAAAAAGTAATAGTGAAAATTATTCGATTCTTGCAAGAGCACCACATGATATTTTGAGTATTTCGACATCAACCATGGCATCCGAATCGGCATTTAGCACCGGAGGACGCGTAATCTATTGTTATAGAAGTCAAATGACAATGAATACGATGAGTGTTGATATGTACACAATAATATCATAGTATGTATAACATTTAATATTGTAGTAGATGAGATAAAAAGTAATATAAGTATTTCTGTTTAATTTATCTTTAATCATATTCATTTTTAACATATCCGATTAGTATCCGCATCCGATCCGCTAATATCCGATTTATATCTGATATCCGATTTTGGCGGATACGGATATCATTTTTTCACATCCGCCAATATCCGTATTCGTATCCGTATCCGAAGGTTAGGTACGGATATAGATATGGTAGAGATAATATCCGATCCGTATCCGATCCGATGGCACCCCTATATCCATGTCTAGGAGGTGGGTTTGCAAAGTGCCAATTGATTATGATAGTTCAAATCGACTCTTATTTTTAATGGTTAAAGGGTATCCGAAATATATTCTTTTTCTTTTTAAAAATATATGTATTCGATGATTCTAAATGACCCCCGGGCCAAATGAAGTGGAAGGGACTAAACATAAATCGGACTCACCCATCATTGTAAAAAAAAAAAAATAGTTTGCTTTGCCATATTTCTTTCGAAAAGTGCATCCATCTCTAATAGCTTCTAATAAATTAAATATATACATTTTGATATCAACGTTGTCAAGTTTTGTGTTGTTTTGTCCAGCCTATTCTAATTGCAATATGTTAGATTCAAATTACGAGAATCGTTAGAATACTGTATCATTCATATGAAATCTATTTTTTAATTTTTCACGGCAAAAAATTATTCTATTTATCTTTGAATAAGCGCAAGTCTTGTAAAAGAATTATGGAAGTTCAACTAATACTTTTCAGAGAATTAAATAATACTATTGCGAAAGTTATGAATTTAAAAAGAGAAAGAAATGGGCTTAAATTTCTACATAGTAACTAGCATTTTATCTGTTAATAATGGTTGAAAAAGAGGAAAAAAATGAAAAAAAATTGAATAGGTTGAACACATTCAAATAATTTTTTTTTTCATTTTAAAAACATAGTTCAGCCCCCACCCCCCCCACCACCACCCCACCACCACCCCACCCAAAAAAAAAAAAAACCCACTCACACACCCCCACAGCCCTCACATGAATGTAAGTTTTCCCCCCGTGTGTGAAATACCACCAAGTCTCTTTTAAAAGCAAAAAAATTTTGAATCCCCCTTGCATATACTTACACGCACCTCATGAGTCACGGTCCATTTTGTCTCTCCCCCGGCCCTTTTTGTTTGTTTAGATGTATCCACGTGGTGATCCAATTGTAAGCCTCAGCCCGTTTTCAAAAAAGTCAAGGCCGCTTTCCTTGTTTTTGTACCGGTCCAGTCCAACTTATTTCTGGCAGTAACTCATCTTTCTCGTTTTTTCTTCTTCTTTTGCCCGTCCAAATCCAAATCCAAACCCCCCCTATATTCTCTCTCACTGTTCCTTTCTTTGAGAGTTTCTTCCTCTCTCAAAGATCAAACCAACCCCAAAAAAAGAAAACGAAATTATACTGTAAATAATATTATCCCCTCATTTGTTTGTCTGAACAGAAAAGATGCCGCTGATGCAGTTACTGCCCTAGTACTGTACACACACACAGAGAGAGAGAGAGAGAGAGAGAGAGAGAGAGAGAGATGGTGTTCAAGGGGCGATTCTTCTCGTCCAAGAAATCGTCGGAGTCGTCGGCGGCGTCGAGCCCCACCGACGGATCCAACAGCCCCAAGACTCCAACCCTAGATTCCCCCAACAGATCCGAGAAGAAGAAGGTCAAATCCACCGACGCCTCCTCCTCCTCCTCCCCCGCCTCCTCCTTTCGCCACTCCCTCATCCTCCAGAAGCTCCATCAGGCCACCGCCACCAAGGACAAGGACAAGGACAAGGACAAGGACAGGGCCAAGCCCGCCAAGGACAAGGACAAGGCCAAGGCCAAGGATGCTGCCAAGGGGAAGGAGTCCGCTGCTTCCTCCCCTGCCACCGCCCCCGCCAAGCTGCGGAAGGGGGCGGCGGCGGCGGCGGCGGGGTCGAAGGATAGAGGCGGAGGGGCGGCGGCGGCGGGATCGCTGTCGCCGATCCTGGCCTCCTCCCTCGGCCTGAACCGAATCAAGACGAGATCCGGGCCGCTGCCACAGGAGACGGGACATCGGATGTCCACCCTGGGGAGTAGTAATCTCGGGAGGGGCCGCTCTGATGCGGGCAACTGCTCGACGTCTTCTTCGTCAGCCTCGTCATCGGCGGGTTCTATGCTTTCGTCGGCCGCTGGGAAGAGCAGTGGGAAGAAGAAGGATGCCCGGGGGCTAGAGAAGGTTCCGGAGACATATGCGAGTTCGTGGGGTGATCATGGTGCCAGTGGAGGCAGAGGGAAGGACTGGTCTGGGGATTTGAGGTTAAGAAACCTGATGAGCAATGGGGATTTATCCACTTCTAGACAATTTGGTATGGCTGCTGGAATGATAGTTTAGTTTTCTACTTTTGCTTAATTATTTTAGTAACCTAGAATTTCACAAGCCTTTTGCAACCTTATTGTGCTTAGATAACAAGAAATGGGAAGGATTTAGGGTACTGTCAATATTTGGAAACTTATTAAAAGACGAGAATTGAATGTGAAGCATCTTGAATGAAGTTTGCACCTTTATTAGACTATAAGAATAAAGATTTTGGACTTGGAAAAGAATTGTGGTGTATAACTGTGATCCAGCGATTGTTAAGCAAGACAGAGTACAAATTCATTCACTTCTTCATTAAAATTACACCAAATAGTCTCTACTCTTGCTAATAAGGAAAAACTTACTCCATTGTGATAAAGTGAATCCAGGTAGTACTTGTAATGACTGTCCACTCGATTTAAAGAAAGAAGAAGAAAAAGAGCTGTTATGATTTTGCTGTACATAAATCAAAATCAAATGCACTTCTCAAACTACTTTGAATTAGACAAATCATTTAGCGTTAAAGAGACCATGAAAGTCACATTTATTTTTACTACTGGGTTGGAGTTGTGGTTCGGTATTCCACGGTTGCTCTTACGGTGTAACTGTGAGATTTGATTTGAGCGTATAATGAAGGCTGCTTTTTCACTCGTTGAGTGAAAATTGTTTACTTATCCAAAACAAGGGAGAAGAAATGGCCCCCCTTCTGTTTCAATGGGCCACCATGGTCAACTCGAAACCTTGGAAGAACTAAAATGGGGGATGGGGCTAAGGTTGGCTGGGAAGGGAGAGGAGTTGAGCATGTTATGTAGCATAGGCTGGAGGTTGAGGTTAAGATTGTTTTAAGCTTATCTGCAACTATGCGTCACACATTGGATATTCTGTGTCGGGTGAAATCAAATTTCAAATTCATGTATGCTACTGGGCTTTGATTGCCCCCTTCCAATAGTACTTTTCTTTACTACCTTAATAAAAGGTGGCCTACGTCTTATCCGGGAAAAACTGGTTGTCATTAAGTCAGTTTGCTGGTTGAAGGGTATAATCTAGGTCAACAATATATGCAAGGCTTGAAAGTTTAGTTATCTAAGGCCCTTTAGGCAAAATTTTAAAGATTTTTATGTTTAATTTATAAGACTCTTGAAGGAGCTACAACTCAAGTATTCCCTAAAAAGTCTATGTGCTGAAGGAAAGGTGAAGATAATTGCTAAAAACATTTATCTAGCTTGGGAGGACTAAAGTCTTGATTGCTATTAAAGCACTACTGCTTTAAGACTTAAAAAGGGGATGGCTTGTACGATCTTGTTTCTTTGAACTTAAGTAAACTTAATATCACGTGAGCAAGAAGATAAGAAACTTCAAAAATGTGAAGGACATTATAGACTTGTATTAGGTGAATTGTTAAATTGAACTTTCAATCTTTTTTTAGTTTGATTTAGTTACTTGACAGGAGCTATGGATTTAAATCATTAAGATTTTATATTGCTATCCTTTTTGTTTAAGTATGTCCGATCACTATGGCTTTGATGTGTCTTGCAGGTAGGCTTGCATCTGTGCGTATACGTATAGCCAGTTTGTTGTGTCCTTGTATCTATGTTGCATGGACTTGCTGGTTTACTCTATGTTGTGTCCCGTATCTCTGTCCATGCTTCCTAAGCACTTCAGCCTAAACCAAAACTCGATCTAGAATTTCTCAAAATCTTAAACCAAACTTGATCCAGAATTTCTCAAAACCCTACCTTTGGCCAAAAGGTTGGTTACCATTGCAGTTTGGATTAATCAAAGCAAGTACTAAGTTAGAATAATAGTTAAATATGTCTCTTTTAGTGTTAGGATTTTTTTTTCATAATTCTTCTCTCCTCTTGCCTAACTTTGTAATTATAGAGAACCTGGAGGGTGTTCCTTGGTCCTGAGCTAAGTTGAAAACAAATAGATATGTGCTCTTGTCCTACTGGGTCTTACTGTAAGCCTCTTCTAATTTATGGATTCCTCAGAATCTGGGCACCTGCTAAGGGGTCTGTTTAGAGTTTTGTTTCATTTTCCACTAAGTCTTCTTTGAACGGATATGGCTCCATGTATGGTGGCAGCTCCATTTTAGTGAAAGGCTTCTATGTTGGTGGTGGTGGTGGTGATGATGATGATGAATATGACAATAGTGATTCTGTAGAAGGTTAACAGTTCACCTTTTATTTGAGAGGCAATGTGGCATGGTAGAAATATTTGTTTTTTCATATCACTTTTAACTTTTGGTCTTTAATTTTCCGGCATCTTTAAAACCCTATTGGCATTTGGCTCATATATGACTCAAAGATGCTTGATCTATTGAATTCAAATTTCTTTTGTTTGGTTGGATATATCCGGAATGTAACATGACCTAAGTCATGTCATAACGTGCAACTTGTTCGAGAAAATTGTAGAATTGGAATGCACAAATTGTCTGAATGAAATCCAATTCAATAAAAAAATCACGTCGTCAATTTCTAAAGGATCCATAATACAGGAAAGCAAACAACTACATTTCCACTTATAGGTAACCAAATGGGCCCCAATCTGAATGTTCTTTTCTTTTCTTCTATGATATAAAAGGATCTTAATGCACCTTGTTTGTTCTACTATATCATGTTTACGTATATCACTTATATATTCTTAATGCCTTTTTGGCTTTTCACTTCATTGAGTTCTCAGGAAATTTGTGGAGCCATTCTGAAGGTGGAAAAATTCTACTGCTTGTACTTCAGAGGCAGAGGTGATCAGGAAATTTTATTGTTCACACAAAAGCCTTTTATTCTTGGCATTTAATGTTTAGTTTCTTTTTCTCAGTTTGATTTTATGTGAGTGGTAACATGTGCCTCTTGTATTCGCAGGCTGCTTACGATGCTTGTGAAACTCCGAAGGAGTCTGAATCTCCCCGTTTTAAAGAAATAATGCAGGCTACAAGTGCACCTAGGAAAAAGTTTCCTGCTGACATAAAAAGTTTTTCCCATGAGTTAAACTCCAAAGGAGTACGCCCATTTCCTTTCTGGAAGCCCCGAGGCTTTTATAATTCAAAGGTAACAGTTACTGTTCTGTATCTTGTATTATTAGTCGCCTCATACATTGGTACTTTTGGTTAGAATATCATGTATTATTTCTCAATCTCTCTTTGCTCTATGCAGGAGGTGTTGAAAGTCATTCAGGTAAAGTTTGAGAAAGCAAAGGAAGAGGTGAACTCAGACATGGCTGTGTTTGCAGGGGACCTGGTTGGCATAATGGAAAAGCATGCAGAATCCCATCCTGAGTGGAAGGAAACTCTGGAAGACTTGCTACTACTTGCTCGGAGCTGTGATGTTATGACACCTGGGGAGTTCTGGCTACAGTGTGAAGGCATAGTTCAGGATTTGGATGATCGACGTCAGGAGCTTCCCATGGGGGTGCTGAAAAAACTTCATACTCGCATGTTATTTATCCTTACTAGATGTACACGGTTACTTCAGTTCCACAAGGAAAGTGTATTCGCTGAAGATGAAATTGTTATGGATCTTCGTGACCTTCAGTCTGCTGATAAAAAGATTTCATCTGGACCAGGTAGAGATGGGAAAGGCCCGGCTGTTGCCAGGGGCTTTACTGAAGCAGCTGCTTCAAGGAAGTCTTATAGTCAGGAGCAACATAATTTAAATTGGAAAAAAAGCCAGGAGATTAAACCTGTGAATTTCTTCTCACAGCTAGACACAGAAACTGCAAAAGAAGAGGACTCACGTGCTAACAGGGAGCAGATAGCTTCTTGGAGGCCTCTTCCTTCTCCTGTGCAGAGAAACCAGCAACAAGCTAGCCCCATAAAAGATGAGCCATCTATCAGGAAAGCGAATTCCTCACAGATACTAAACAGGAGGGAAACTTCTGATGCCGAACAGATCGTAAACAGCCAGTCTGAGTTAACTGGTCCTGGAGATTCTGATGTGCAGACATCTGCTCCTTCCAAGCATCAACACAAAGTTTCTTGGGGATACTGGACAGATCAGAATATTTCAGAAGAGGGGTCAATAATGTGTCGCATCTGTGAGGAGTATGTTCCCACACTGTATGTGGAGGATCATTCAAGGGTTTGTGCGGTTGCTGACAGCTGTGATCAGAAGGGTTTAAGTGTTGATGAACGTCTCATCAGAATTGCTGAGACCCTGGAAAAGATGATAGAGGTGTGTACACAGAAAGACATCCCCAATGCAGTTGGAAGCCCAGATGTCACAAAAGTTTCTAACTCAAGCATAACTGAAGAGTTTGATGTCATTTCTCCAAAGTTCAGTGACTGGTCTAGGAGAGGATCAACTGATATGCTTGACTGTTTCCAGGAGCCTGATAACCCTTTTTTTGATGAAATGAAGAACCTTCCACCTATGACATGCAAGACCCGGTTTGGTCCGAAATCAGATCAAGGTATGGCCACGTCATCTGCAGACAGCATGACTCCTCGCTCTCCTATAATGACACCTAGAACCAGTCATATAGACATGCTTTTGACTGGGAAGGGTGCGCTTTCTGAAATTGAGGATCTTCCACAGGTAGTTACTATTGTATTGAAATACATTATATTTCAATCTATTTAGTGCATTTGTTTTTATCTTTATTTATTGGTTTCTAGAGAAAGTATTTGAAATAAATTGTAAGTTAATCGGATTTAGAAATAGGAAATTCATGTTATCTATGGTTGTGAGGTTGGTGGAACCATTGCTTTCCAGATTTACTAGAGATAAAAAACCGGAATAATAATTCCTCAACGTGTTCACTTGTGCGTACTAAAATTTTATTTTTAAGGACTTGAAGAATAACAGTTCTATCAGAAGCAAGGCTTGGGTCTGGCCTGCCCATGGTTTACTTTTTTGGTCCCACACTCCACTAAAATTGGGGGCCAGACAGAGTAAGAAAGCTGGTCTTCAACTGAGTATCCTTAGTTGGCCATGATACATGCTTGTATGGTTCAGGCTCAAGCATCACCTATGTTGCATGAACACGGCAACATTGAAATAGACACAACACGTGGACACGTGGCAAATACTTAAAAATGCACATTGCACCTGTGACTGACACGCGTGTCGGACACGTTTCAGACATGATACGGCTCTATGATAGAAGGGTCTGTGTTACAGAGAGCATCACTTACCCAGTTCTAAGAGACCTCCCCTGTCCATAGTTGCCATGACCAGGAGTTCAAACCAACTATTAGAAGGGTTGATGCCTTCTTTATTTTGTTCAGTTCTTTTTGTGGAGCTTTCTCAACTTTTAGTTGTTTTCTGTATCCTACTCCATTTATTTGGAAAGGTCTTGCAATGATTTTTTTGTGCTACACTTCCCCATCTTATCTTCGTAGAGTTGAGTAGGAGAAATTGTTTTTTTTTTGTCAGGAGGAGAAATTAATACAAAGGAATTGTGAAAGAAATGACATGTCCTTTCGCTCTTGTTGCACCCCCCCCCCCCCCGCGCGCGCGCGCGCACTAGTGCGTGTGGTGCGCGCGTGCACCAATGCATGTCTATTTGTTTATTTATTTATTTGTGTGTGTATAGGGTCCCTATTGAGGTAATAGGTTTTAGAAAACAAATAAATAATTAGTAGGTCTATTGATGTGGTTAAAGATATGTATGATGGAGTAATACTTAAGGTGAGAACAATTGGAGGTGAAACAAAGCCTTTTTCTTATCACCATATGCCTACACCAATGATCATTATTAAGTCTCTGTCTTTGATTAATGATGGATGAACTTACTAGGAAATTCTATGGTGCATGTTGTTTGGCGATGATATAATATTTGTTGATGAGACCAGGGAAGGAATAAGTTCCAAACTAGAAAAGTAGAGAGAAGTTTGGACTCTAAAAGATGTACATTAATAATCAAAACAGAATACACAGCATGCAACTTAGCAAAATTGTGAGAAGGAATGAGCATGTAGTATAGATCGATGGCCAAGAAAATACCTTGGAGTGTCCACTTTTGCTAGTTAGGATTAATCATTCATCAAGATGGTGGGGTCGAGGAAAATACGATTGATAGAATCAAACCGAGATGGTTAAAGTGGAGAACTTCTTGTGGGGGTTTATGTGATCTAGGATATCATGAGATTAGAAGAAAAGTCTGTAGGATAGCTATAAGACTTACAATTCTTTAGGGTTCAGAATGTTTGGCGGTTAGGTTCTATTGAGGATAAAATGAAAGAGAATTGATTGGGATGGGTGCTTGTGGTGGGGTGGGTGGGGAGGCTAAACGAAGTTCTTGAATAGAGGAAATTAAGAAGGATACGATAGTGCTTCATTTAACTTAGGAGATGGCCGTTAGTACAGTTTAATTGTGCGCGCGCGTGTATGTCAAGTTAATTTTTGCATTTTGCTCACCATCAGTATTTTCTTTGATAATTTGTTGAGTTTTGGTAGAATTACTTTTCCAGATTGTACAATTAGTTTTCCTTGAAAGAGGGCTGATAAATCATTACTTTTGGTGTTTCTTCTCTACTTGGGAAATCTTAAATTGTGAGATGTTTTCCTTTCTTCTTTTGAGGATTAATGTCTGAAATATGTGTGGTTCAAGTTGTCGTAAGATTTTTCTCTTTTTTTTTGAATTTCCATTGTTCTTATTTTGTATTTATTTGTCTGTAATACAGTGTTTACTTAATTTATTGCCCTGCCATTATTTCATGTTGAAGTATAGTGCCAAACTTGAGAGTCTTCCTTTAGATCAAGCACATGAATGCGGTTGACAGAGTTCTCCAACTACTTTTATGTGATTGTATGCAAATTTTTTAAATGTGCAGATTATTGAACTTGCTGATATTGCTCGGTGTATAGCAAATGCCGCGATGGATGATGAGCGGTCCGTATCATATTTGGTTTCATGTTTGGAAGATTTGCAAGAAGTCACAAGTCGCCGGAAGCTTGAGGCACTTACTGTACAGACATTTGGGACACGAATAGAGAAGCTTCATCAGTGAGTATACCTCTCCAGTTTTACTAGCATTTGCCATTTTCCTCTTTCATTTCTCTTTGGAAATTCAAGTTAATATCACATACTAGAACTTTTTACTCTCAGATCCTTATAAGAAAAGTTTTCATACTGTTTTGTTTACATTTTATCTGTTTGATATTTGCAGGGAGAAATATTTGCAGCTTTGTGATACAGTTGATGTTGAAAAAGTTGATGCCACAAGTACTGTAATGGATGAAGAAGAAGATGTAGTCCGTAGCTTGCGAACAAGTCCTGTGCACCCTACAAATAAGGATCGCACATCTATCGATGACTTTGAGATCATAAAGCCCATCAGTCGTGGGGCATTTGGTCGTGTCTTTTTAGCAAAGAAAAGAACGACAGGAGACCTGTTTGCTATCAAGGTATCTTTCATCATCCAACACTGCCTATCTAATTCAAGTTTCTATTTCTTCTGATTTTGTGCTAATATTATCAATTTCTGAACATATTTTCTAGGTTATAATCATAGTCTACTGTTTAACTGCAGCTTGAATTAAAATTTCTTTCGCCTGTATATACATCACACAAAACTGTAGATCTGTGATGCTAATACTGTATTTGGAAAATGACCTAAATTCTGGCAACCAATTTGAACTGAGATATAGTTTAGATGTGTTCTAGTGTGTTATTGATTCCCAAAGTCAAAGTAAGGGTCCCCGTTAGCTACTCGACTGAACTTACGATAGCTACTGGCTTGTATTGATACAAAGGGAAAAGAGGCTCGATTCTGACTGATGATTTTTGTTCTTGTGTTGAATAATTTCTCTGCAAATTGTCATGCGAATTAGTCAATTACTAGGACAGTTTGAAACAGGCCATACATAGGGCAAGTTGTTGTGTTATCCATACACGTGCTCTCTATTTATATTCAGATTTATAAAGCAAAGATTCATTCCACTACATAGGATAAGTAAATCTATGATAAAGAAACCTGGTTGTTGCCTCAAGGATGGAGTTTATCATGAATTCATATGTGTATGTATCAAGTGGAATTTGAATTGTATATTTGGATCTAAGATGGGCTTAAGATATTTAACATAGGCCAGACATCTTCTCTTTGATTTCTCTGTACTGTATTGGTTTGTAATTAAAATTTCATGATTCTTTTAAAAAATTTCTTGCAACTAACAAGTCTTAGAAAGTTTTTGATTCAATATTCTTCAACTCAAAACGAAACAGATTAAAGAAAGCGTGATTTGAAATAGGGTTGTCTAGAAACTAGCTTAAGAATTGGACATCCATCAAATATTTTAGACTTTGGTGTTATTGACTTACTGCTTTGAGTCCGAGACTGAATCCATTGCAATGGTAATCTATATTGAACTATTTCCATTTAAAATTGATGTAGATATAAAAATTGCCTAGAAGAAAATCAAGCCTTACTGGAAATTTGTCTATGTGGTATGAGATGCCAAAATGAAGTGTTCTTTTATGCTTTTGATTCTTTTCAAATCTTTTCTTTTTGCAGATAAAGGAGAGTTATAAATTTTGACTTAATATTGTTTAACTTCAAAGTTAAACAATAAAACATGATTTTGAAAAGGAAATGTTGAGGGAAGTTTTTTTTTTTTTAAAGAGCTTGCTACCATCGAGATTTAGTCTGAATCCTATCACTATGATGCTAATATAAGTTCAAAATCCCTTGTTAACCATGACACAAAATATGCAAGTGCTACTATAGCATAATGGTAAAGCCTCTTTGCGGAGGGGTTCCTGCTTGACCAGGCTTAAGACCTATTCGAAGAAGAAGAAGAAGAAGAATTTTAAAAAAAAAATTGATACAAAATATCAAAAATACTGAGAAAAAACAAATCCCTTTGGAGGTTGTTGACTCTGCACTACGTGCTTTCAATATAAACAGTAGACTAGTGCTTTAGAAATATCTGAGTTTTCTGTATGTAAATATATGTGTTTTAAGTCCTACACAGAAAGATCAGCACTGTGAACTAAGAAGCCAGACTTCTCCTCCTTCATTTTGTTTGATGTGGCAAATTAAAGTGAGGAAACCCAACGTTGAGGGAGGGAGGGAAGTTGATGTGCATTTTGATTCATATAGGATGATCAACTGGGTGGATTAATTTACACTTCCCATCTAGTTTTGACACATTTATTATGGTGAAAGGATACCCTGGTCCTATTAAGTGAACAATAATCAAATATTTGGATGCCTGGACGCATTTTTACTCCCATTAGCGGGGCATCAAAAGTGAAGAATCAATTGTGGACAAACAATTTAGTAATGGTAGTTCCGTAACGAACTAATTGTCAAATCTTTCCTGGCTTTATGTGTGCCTCAGAGTGAAATGCACCTTTCTATAATAACTTTATCATCTTTCCCCCTTCTTCAAGATGTTTTCCATGTCTAGAAGGATTTGGAAGATGCCTATTAGCATTTTAGGATTATGATAAGCCCCTCTTTTCTCCATAGTTTCTTTATCTAGGAAGTTGATACGAATTATGATAGGGTTGATGTCATGTTAACAACTAATCGTAAAATTTTGTTAAATCTTTGATGGAGCTTTGTTGTATAGTGAAACCCATCTTGATGCGAGAAGGCTTAGAAGATGATGGTCATTTCAATAATGATTTGCCTCCATTCAAGTTGGTTTAAGCCTCTCTTTAGTGCTTATTGCCCATTAACTATGTTCTTATCACTTTTCCTAATAGGCACATTTACTTACATGCATTGCACATGCCCAAACAATCTTAATCAATTCTCCCTCATTTTATCATCAATATCAACACTATGAGGCCTGAATCATTGGTAAAGGTGTGGGGTGGGACTGTGAGAGTGGGTTGTAGGGAATCCCATGTTCAAGTCCTAGCTATGATGTGTGTTTTAAAGCAAGAGCAACATCTAATTTTTAATAAATGCACTTATTTCTTATCATATTTCCTAGTGTATTGCCACTCATGCATCTCAACATTCTCATTTCTATTACACTTATTTTCTGGACATGTTTCTTGATTGGCCAACATTTTGAAGCATAAAGTATATCATGTCTTATTGCGGTTCTATATAACTTTTCCTTCATTTCACAGGTACCCTATGATCACATAAAACACGAGATGCTTTCACTTTAATCATTCTACTTTGATTCTATAAATTACATCTTCAATTTCACCATGTTGATAAATGATTGATCTCAAATAACAAAAATGAGCACCCAAAGGCATTTCTTCACTATCAATATGTATTTTGCATTCATTTCTCCTCACGATTTCGCTAAAGTTACATTCTAATTCCATATATATATATATATTGTTTTCATTCTACTAATTTTAAATTCTTTAAATTATTAGGTTTCTCTCTATTGAATATAAATATAATACCATCATCACAACTTCAGAGTTTTGATGCAGTGACGGGGCCTTTAATATAGTATCAAAGCAACCCATGTTCAATTCTCACTGGGAGCACAGTAAAAATGGATTTAAAAACAAACATACCGTTAACGTAAAAGCTCAGGTTTCGACCCATAAAATGGGCGTTCAAGTGTTAGAATATAAATATAATACCCCACCACAACTTCGGAGTTTTGATGCAGTGACATGGTCTTTAATACTTTCGATCTATCTAGTTTTGAACTTTTTTCTCCTCATCAACTATTACTATTGTATGAACAAACAACATGCAACAAAAGACTTCATCCTGAATATTCCTAGTAAGTTCATCTATTGCTAAAGCAAAGAGAGAAGACTTATACTAATCTTTGGTGTAAGTCTATAGTCATCGGAAATGACTTAGATCTCCCCACCAATAGTGCTCACCCTTGTTATTGCTCTATCTTGGATATCTTTAATCACATCAGTATACCTACTGGATATTTGTTTATTTTTTAGAACCCTCGTTGTTACCTCCCTAGGAACCCACCAATTATAAGCTTTTCTAAATCAATTATAAACATATTAATGCAACACACTCCTTATGTCATGAGCTTCACACTCCAATCTCAAGAACTCTCATAGCTGAAGAAATATAAATTGAAAGATTTTTAATTATTCATTATCTGCTAATAAAAGAAATATGATGCCTATTTATAGGCTTTTACAAAAGAGTTTTTCTAGGAGATAATCGATATGGTACTAAATACCCACTTAAAAAAACTACTCTAAATAAACTAAAGTATAAGAAAACAACTAGCAGCTGGTGATGTCCTTATTATTTCCTCCAGGGTCGGAGGAACTCAACCCTGAATGAGGACACCCTCATGAAGCATCTCAATAGGTCCAAGGTGATGGCTATGGCAGAGCAACACTGGTAAATCACGTCGAGACCAAGGTGGTGGAGGTAGAACTGGTTCTCGTGACACACCGAGCGCAGTCAATTGTAGCTCGAGTAAGATGTGTGCAGCATAGTAAAGCAACTCAGCTCTACTGAAAACTAATCCATATACCAAGGTACCAATCTCCTGTGATTCGTCTCTTGTAGAAAGATCTGCAATGTGTCATACATATCAGGTTATCTCAAGAAAAATGAGGCACTCGTAAGCCAAAGATGGTACTATCTCCATAGTACACTCTGCTGTAAGATCTACAATGGTCTCAATAGGCACCTCTACAACTTTCGTGGGTCGTGAGGAAATCTCTTCTTGCAGTGACACCAACTCATCAACAACTTCTGCTTTAGTTCTGGTTTATCATCATCTTCTGGTTCATCATCAACTTCTGACTCTCATTCTGGATCTTCAACAACCTCTACCGCCTTGCTTTCTAGCATTTTTACCATGTCAGTGAATAACTCGTTATATTCAGCGATCAGATCGTTGAATTGTGGCCCCTTGAGGTGTGGGGCATACCTGGTACGAAGCTCTTGTAAGACAAGACAATCTCAACAGTCGATATGACTGTTTCCCACCACCACTAAGCTTCTCCAATCAGCTTCATTTGGGCATAATGACACTTATGCGCCGATGTTAAGGAGAAATATTTGAATTTTCAAGTTAGTTTTCTCACTTTTTATATCCATCATGATAATTAAAATCTCAAAAATACGAGAGAGTTGCGTACATGTACCTTCAACTTCTTTTTCATAATCATCGGTAGATATTTATTTGCCACAAAAGTAAAACTCCATGAATAAAATTCAGTGCATAAAGATCAGAGGTTACCTCAAAATCTCAGTTGCTCGAATGAGACTCAAATCGGGCTGAAAATGTGGCTTGAAATGTTGATGTTCTGCTGCAGGGATAGTACCGGCACCAAACACGGGCTCGCTGTCAGATCTGTTGCTCAAGTGCTACGAACTTTCTTTCGTGGCTCTGGGGCTTAGTCACAAATTCAACACTTCGAAATAGAACTCGAAACGGATTTCGAACGGGCCCTGGATTGAGACTCTGCTGTTGCTGTTGAGCTGGCTCGTTGAGTCAACTCAATCCGTGGCTTACTGAGTTGGGCCGAGTCTAAAACTTAAGTGGGCCGGGTCAGGTTGACTCACTAAAAAATGAATTGAGTTCGGGTTAGTTGGTTGGATCCGACCCGACTCACCCAAGTACTTAAACCTTATAGGGTTTAATGGGTCGGGCCCTGGCCCGCTTCACTCAACTGCCCGAGGCTCCCCCTTCTTCTCCCGATCTCTGCTAGGGGTTCGACGGTGGCGGCTACCTCGATGGGCGTTGGAAGCGGCGGCAGCGGTGACTACACAACGACGACGAGGGTAAGATGGTTGTGATCTCAGTGGCGGCGAGGGCACTAGGACGACGATGGGGCTCCGACGGGGCTTCATCAATGACGATGGAGTGTGGTGGTGGCAGCGTGAAGTGTCAGAGTTCGGCGAAGTCGAGGAGGTCTCAATCGGAGGTGGGAATGTCGGTGGCGGCGGTGAGGGATGATGGAGGTGGTGATGTTGTTCAGACATGGTGGTTGTGAACAAGATTTCGAGAGGGAAACAGAAGGAGGATGAGGCGGTCCTAGTGGGCTGAGGAAAAGGAAGGGGATGGAGATCTCGGCTGATGGGTGGGAGCAGGGGAAGGTGACAGTGGGAGAATCAAAGAGAGTCGATAATGGCGATTGGTGGTGGGATGATGGCGATTGGTGGCGGATTGGTGGTGTGTTGTTGGTGATTGGTGGCGCATTGGTGGTGGGATGATGGTGGCGGAGGTTGATGGAGTTTTGGGTGTTGTAGTGGAGATGATGGATTGGTGGAGATGTGGTGATTGGAGGCGGGACGACGACGAGAGAGGATGGAGTTTTGGGTGTTACAGTGGAGAGGAGTCGCCAACGGAAGCAAGAGGGGTGGAGGCTAGGCGGCGGAAGGCTGCGAGTCTAGGGTTTGATGAAGAGGAAGAAGAAAATGAAAAGTAAAGGGGGATCAGAGAAGAAGAAGAACAATTTTAATAATTTTTTTTTGAATTTCTCTGTGAAGGAGAGGGAACAGTAGGGATTTTGATTTTGATTTTTTTTGGATTTTTGTAGGGGGATTTGCTACAATTAATTTTTTTTGGGAATGAATCCAGGGTTCTAGATTTAGGGTTTGGAGGAGATTGAAATGGAGAAGAAAATATTGAAGGAGATTGGAACCAGAAGCTCTGATACTAAACTGATATAACACATGATCGTAATCACCTTCAATTCAAAGAAAAGGAAAAAACTAGGATTTTGAGAAAAGAGGAATCAGGGTTTGAGAAAAGAACCAGTAAATTTGGGCTTCGCACTCCTTGCACCACAGGCTTCACCCCCCTTACGTCACAGGCTTCACACCCTAATCTAAAGAACTCTCATAGCTCAAGAAATATAAACTGAAAGATTTTAATTATTCATTGTCTGTTAATAAAAGAAATCTGATGTCTATTTATAGACTTTTACAAAAGAGCTTTTCTAGGGGATAACTGATGTACTAAACACTCACATAAAAAAAAAAAAAACTTCTCAAAATAAACTAAGACATAAGAAAACAACTAGCAGCTGGTGATGTCCTTATCACATATGTATGTTTATTTTCTTCTCCTGATATCTCTTGATCAATCATCTAGATAAATAAATAACTTTAATAGTTACCTCCAAGGTATAAAGCCAAATTGGTCCTTAGAACAAATGTTTATTTTCTTAGTCGTTGCTCAATTATTCTCTCCCAAAGTTTCATTGTGTAGCTTATAAGCTTGATGCCCCAATAGTTTGTGCAACGTTATATCTCTCCTTTATTTTTATATGTAGGTACTATATATCTGCAGTCCAGAAATTCTGATTCAACTTTAGCTGTCATATATGTATTGCACTTCATCTGTTTTCTTTTTGCTGGATGTGATGCTACTATCTGCCTAGTGAATACTTCACAAGCTTGTCAGTGGGGGGTTTAATGCTTGATTCCCATAAAATTTATGTGCAGGTTCTTAAAAAGGCAGATATGATTCGTAAAAATGCTGTTGAAAGTATATTGGCTGAACGTGATATCTTAATCTCTGTTCGGAATCCATTTGTGGTGAGCTACTGTGATGATCAAAGTTTCTTGTTTCCCCTAACATTAGACACTGACTTTTTCCCCCTTTCATTGGGGTATGCTTGTATAAGGTACGATTTTTCTATTCTTTTACATCTCGGGAGAACCTATATCTTGTGATGGAGTACTTGAATGGAGGGGACTTGTATTCATTGCTGAGAAATTTGGGCTGCCTTGACGAAGATATTGCTCGTATATATATAGCAGAAGTTGTAAGTTTTGATTCTTCTGAGATAGTTACTTTTCCCTTTATTTATTTATTTTATTTACTTTTTACTTCTTCTGTAGGTTCTCGCTCTAGAATACCTACATTCCTTGCGTGTGGTACATCGAGATTTAAAGCCTGACAATCTGTTGATTGCGCATGATGGTCATATTAAGGTACTATATAAAACCATTGCAATGATGTGTTGGTGAATGCATTGTGGTTAGTTTGTTCTTATCTTTAAGGAGATGAAACTCCACTATATGCAACATACGTATTATTGAGACATGCTGTCATCTTGGTCAGGTCCATGTGAAATTTCTGTTTTCTATTTGTTTTAAGAAGGAAAAAAATATTCTTCGTATTTATTTTTTTTTCCCCCTCTCCCATGTTTTAGGATGGGTTGTGGGTGGGGGTTTGGTTCGGTCAGGGTTTGTTCTTCCATGCCTCAACATTACCTTGATTTGATGTTAGTCCTCCAAAATTTTGTTATTTGATATTTGTCTTTAGCAATGGGAGACCCACCATTATGGACCTTGCAAATAAATCTCTCAAAATGACTCATGCAGATGGATCCCACATTAATAGGGACTTATATCAATTATCAATTTTGTAAGAAACTAATAACAAGTTAACAACCAAGCAAGACAAATAATAATAGGTGACTGTTTGGGACTTGTATCCTTAAATAGAATTAATGCATTTCTAAATTTAGTGCTCTCTGTCTCTCTCTTTTCAAAATTACATAAAAGAAAGAGGAAAGGAAATAAATATATATATATTTTTTTGTTCTTATCTTCTAATTAGTCTCCTCTCTAGCTCCTCTTTCATGCATGTTTATTTCTCTTTCTGTCAATATATAAATATGTCCGTGCGTGTGTGTACACAATCAGATCCACGCACGTGCATGCGCAGATACATGGAGACACCCATACAGGCAGGCTTGGACTATAAACTTAATATTAGATCTAAAAGGGTAGATCTAACTCTTAACACATCTACTCTATTTTCTATGGGAAATGGGTTTGTCGGAGAAGGGAGAATAGTCGCTAGGAAACAAAGTAACTGTAGGACATTGGTGAACTTGTGGTGAAAAAATGTCAAATCTACTATTGTAGATTTGATGGGATGTGTGTAGTTAGCCCTTATTCACATGCCTTCATTTTTGAAAGTAGGAGCGGAGAATTCACATCTTTCCCAGTATGAACCGTTGCTATTTCAAATTTTACAATGTGTTGGTGAGACTAAAGAATTAAAAAATGGTGGGTGCACTATGTCCAAAGGACAAATGGAGGGGAAGGTCATTTCTTAAATATGATAACTGACATCGCTCTACCATAATTGTCCTTGTTCATGTCTTATTCTCTAGGAAGCACGTACACTTCAAATATAGAGTTGTGTCGAGTCGGAGAGATGTGTCAAACACACATGTCGGACGTGATACTTCTATTTTTATTGTATTTTTCTAGAATTTATTGTATATTGGTGTGCCATATCGTATCGTGCCTGTGTCAGTTTTCATGTAGTGCAACATAATTTATATTTCATATGCTCATATCCAGATTCTTATCTCTTTGAAAGGAAGTCATTGCTCTTTCATAGTTTTCAGCTATTTGCCGCCTACTGTTCTCTCCTTCAAGGACCTACCTTGGGAGGCAACCTTTTTCCCTTTTTTTATTATCTTTTGGTTGTTTGGTACTTTGGTTGGGGGTGGGGGTTTGGGTGAGGATGCTTGTACATCCTTTTCCTCTCCTGGATGATGCCTCTTTATATTTTCTTATTCTTATTTCTCATGCCTTTTTATGGGTCATGCACATAGGGGTGTAAACGAGCTTGAGTTCGGCTCGAAATTTATTTTGAGCTAGCTCGAGTTTGGCTCATCTCATGTATATTTCAAGTTTAGTAGACTGCTTGAGTTCAGCTCGATTTGAATCTCGAATGTTTGAGTCAGCTCGTAAAAGCTCAATAATATAAAAGAATCAAAATTAGACCTTTTGTTTTACTAAAGTGGATTTGATTCAACTTGATATTGATTAGTAAGAACATTATCTTTATTTTTATTAATAAAAAACATAAACTTAAAGAATTAAAAGAATGTTTTTTAAAATCAATTAAAGAATAATTACATACTTTCAAGTTTCATATTCCTATTCTTAATTGATACATGTTTATAATCTTGTTTGTTATTGATACATACACGTACACATGTTCATAGTTATGTTTGTAATTGACACATGTACACCTTGATAAGTAAAATTTTAGAAACATCTTATAGACTTGTTCATAATATGGATATTTGATACAGGTGTGTGCATCTATAGATATATCGAGCTTATTTGAACCGTACTTGAGTGATTAGGCCTAGCTCGAGTTCGACTCGTTTATAAATTCTAACTCGATTTTGAGCTCTACTTCGGCTTGTTTACTAGTCGAGCGAGCCAGAAACGAACTAAATATCAAGCAGAACCCAACTGTTTGCGAGTAGCTCGTTCGATTGACACCCCTAGCTGCAGACATAGGGGAAAAAATGGTTCTAGTTTCCGCAATATATGTTCCCTAAGACTTATAATGCCCACATAGGTTCCATAATGGACAGTTCCTTGGGATGTTTTACTCATTCCTCTAGCCATTAAGCTAGAGTTTGTACCACATGAGACTTCATGTGATTTACATAAGAGGGATCTGTCTCATCTTGGAGGTTTGAGGCATGATATTCACAAGTAACAGGTTTTCTGGCTATCCAAATACTTAATGACATGCTAAATGTGTTTCCAAATTACTGAATGCTATTCCCTTGGTGTTTCAGCTGTTTTTAACCTGAAAGATATATGTTATCCTTTACATCAAACAATTCATCCACCACTTTGTCTAGAATCTTTCATGGTCTAAGGGAAATGGATGCTTTCTTCTTGGCTGCATGAGCTGGTGCTTAGTAGGCCTTTCTACCTACTGTCATTCAAATTTATTTGAGATGGGCCCTCTCTTTGCTAAATAGTTGCCATCTCTAGGAAGTTGGACGCTAGCTCATAGAGGTTCATATCAGTGTGACAGTCAATGGTAAAATTTAGATCTATCTCTCATGGAGCTTTCTCATCTGTGTCATGCTTCATATTCATATTCTACCTTGTTTTGAAGGGGAAACGCTTTGATAATTTAAGGGATCTCATCGATATGCCTTAGATCAACCTACGGAAACACTGTTCTATAAAAAGATTTATCTGGTCTGTGAACTACAATAGGTTGGATAGAGTAAGGCCCATATGAGAATGGTGACATCATCTTCAAAATTATATCATGTACCTTGATGCTTTTCTTGTTTCATTATCGGATTTAATACTTCTGGGCCTAAATTATTTACTGGGCGGATGCTGAAAGTGCATACATAGCGTAGCTAAATATATCAAAAGGAAAAAGCCATTATCAATCTGATCCAGCTGGGTCAAAAGTATGTTCAAACCAGCAGAATAACACTCTGGGGTTTCAATTGCCTCCTATCCATATATTCTAATTGTTCTATCTTTTCATGTTCTAGTTGGCATGTACACTGGTTTTGTTATTCTTGATTTTGTTCTCATGAAATATTTCCTTCCCCCTCAACAGTTGACAGATTTTGGACTGTCCAAGGTTGGTCTCATAAACAGTACAGATGATTTATCTGGGCCAGCTGTTAGTGGGACCTCGCTTCTTGGAGAAGATGAACCTCAGGTAACAGTATCTGAGCAACTGAACCAACGAGAGAGGAGAAAGAAACGTTCTGCTGTTGGCACACCTGATTATTTGGCACCGGAGATCCTCCTAGGAACAGGACATGGTTGGTGGCACCAATTCATTATCAGGGTGGCTTTGTTTTCCTTATTGGACTGTTGCTGCAGATTTTTTTGAATGAAACGCTCACGGGGAGTCATGTTCTGCAGGCGCAAGTGCAGACTGGTGGTCTGTTGGCGTTATTCTATTTGAGCTGATAGTTGGAATTCCACCCTTCAATGCAGAGCATCCTCAGGTTCATTTCGAAGATTTATTTCTCTTTTAGCTCTTTTAATTAATTAATAATTAATTAATTATATTTTTGAGAAAGACCCATAGGCTTACATATAAAAAAGGATAGATGTTACGAAGGAGAATGTGGAGGCTCTCCACAAAAGGAGAAAGAAAGCCCCATTATGGACCCTCCCCTCTCTTTTGGGGGAACAAACTCCCATGATGGGAGAAAGGTATTCCTCTCAAGGAGAGACTTTATTCACTATCATAAATATGATCATCATGTTGTGCACATAGATCACAACAGTCATTCACAAACTGCTGATAGTCTTCATGCGCCATGAAATCAAGTCATGCAAGCTAAACCTTTATTATTGTGCCTCTGCAATCTAATTTGAAAATCCCATGGCAAAGACCGCGTATAGGAAGATTCGAACCCATGACCTTCCATATGAGGTGGTCATGCTGGTGGAACTGAGCTTAGTTGGTTTTTAGCCTCAATTTATTATTCATAAAGAGAGATTACATTATACATTTTAACTGCCATTATGATGTAGTGTTTATCTATAATCTAAAAGGCATGGTCACTAACGTAAAATTTATACATATTGCTTACAGAACAGCAATGACATGGCAATAAGTATTGTCCTATGCACATATCCGACCTGGCATGACTCATAATAGAGGTGTAAATACTGCATAGTCTATAAGAACGGTCTTCATAGTCTAAAAAGTTGTCTGACCACCATGTATGCTGCACCATCATTAAACATATACATAAACCTCTCAAAATCCATCATCATGTGAAATATACGCCATTGAAACCTACTACGTTGTACCACTCGGATACAGAATATGGACACAACATGATACGGTTTGCAAATAGAATAATTCCTGAAGATCCATGATATGGATGTGTCATGGATAAAATAATAATAAATTTACATGTGCCGGTGTTCTTTATCAGTAACATGAATTTATAAGGCCATAATGGTTAAGTAAATCAGATAATGCAATATATTTCCAAGGTAGATAAATTAGTACTTATCTCAGTATTCATAATCTTCATCAAGAAGGTGGACAAAATGATATATATGCATATACATATTAATTGGAATTGTGGACCCATTTTTTATGCATTAGAATGTTAAAATCTTATTCTTTGATACCTCTGGGATACCTTGTAAAATTTTGTCATGTCGTTGAATTATCCTACAAGTACATGTTAATAGCCGAGTATTAGATATTCATCATATGTCTCCTTTATCGAAGTATTTGTTCAGCATAGCCTACTAGGAGAAAGAATAAGCTACAGCCTATGCTACTTTCTCGGGAAAGTGTTGACTAGTTGTCCAATCTTTATGAGATATGCATAGACTTATTTGCATGCGACTTTTTCTCATATTCAACAAAGTTCAAGTTTTATTTAATGCAGTCATGACAGAAAATGATAACCAGGCGGCCAAAGCTTTTGTTTAGTTTTGGGGCTGACTGAAAAGTACATGTTGAAAATTATTATCCTCTAAGCAGTTTAAAGTAGCTCGTTTAAGGAGTTAGATTTTTTTTTTAATCTTCGAATGCTGCTTTTGTGCCAAATACCTAGTAGTTTTCATGAAAGTCATGGAATATGAATTTGGGGCCAACAGCTTGCTAAAAAGGTTAATATTGAATGTGATTGTCCTCTAAGCAGTTTGTAGAACTTTCAGAGTCTTTAAATGTTTTTTTTTTTTTAACCAAATCAGTTTTTGGTTGCAGTTTCATATATCATCATATTTTAATAATTCCTGATCAACCATTTATTCCTATTTTTGTTTCTGTGCTTGTAGACTATTTTCGACAATATTCTGAACTGTAAAATTCCTTGGCCCGGGGTACCTGAAGAGATGAGCTATGAGGCTTACGATTTAATAGACAAGTAAGAACCTGATACTCTTCAATTCCTGTTAATCCAATTGCATTTACTACTACTACTACTACATGTTGTTAAGGGTTTAAATAATAATAATGTTGTTGGATGTCGGTTTGCCTTTTTCAGATAGAACTTAGTGTTAGGGCTTTAATTATCTTTCCTAAATTTAGCATTTGAGCATCCTGAGTTTTATTTTACAGATTTGGTTTTTTATTCTATAAAAAAGCTGGATCAAATTGTTCTACTGGTTTTATTTATCTTGCGCGTTTTAAGCCTGTAATTTTATTTGTTGGGTTCTGAAGTTCATCATAGCTAGCCATTGAATGGCACCGTTTGCTATGCTATTATTTCTCACTTAAATTAGTTGCTTCATGGGATCATGCTTCAAGTTTCTTGCAACTTCAGATGTCAACAACTTCCACTTTTTTTTTCTTTCAAATTTGAACATTATGGTAAATAGAATATGTTATTATTGTGCACGGTAATGACTTGACTGATGAACAGACCTTTATGAATGTTTAAGACTATATTTGAAAGTCAAGTGGAGAGTTTTGTCAGTTCACCATTACACTTCCATAACTTGTCTTTTTAAAACTTACCGAAGAAACATGTTTTAAACTTTGATCCATTTATTCTTTATTTGTAAAGTTAAATTCATAAGCATGAGTTAGTATTTCTGATGACTATGAAATAAATTGTGGATACATTTGTTCCCAAGTGGGCATGATAATCGTGGGGGCCAGCCCAAGGCCCCCTAGACCCGGCTCTGTCAAAATAGGGTAGGGGTTGGATTCTACTTTAGGCCCGTTTTATTTTGGGGCTAGAATCAGGGCTTACCCTAGGTCCGCATTTGACATGCCCAACTGCAATACTTAAGGAGGCCCACTTTAGGTCGTATCTATGATTCCAAATCCAATATCTAATATGCTCATATAATGAGCATAAAATTTAGTATTTATCCTACAATTTTCAAATTCTGCAAATTAACATGAGGACTCATAATCTTACAAACGTTTATGGTTGAGCTAGGGATAAAAGAGTTCGAGGAAATAAGGCAGAAAATATAGTTATTTTCCTTCTTTTTAAAATTCTAAAAAGACGCAGGGCTGGCCCCAAGACTTGGGTTGTGGTCAGATTTAAGGCCCTAAAAATTTTGGGGTAGGGTCCGGCGTTAATCCCGCACACACCCCCCCCCCCCCCCCCCCCAACACACACACACCCAAAAAAAAATTAAATAATAAATAAATAAAAATAAAAAAATAAATAAAATAAAATAAAATAATAAATCACCACGACAACAAAATCTGATATGCTATATTTTGGTAGTTTTATATCTACCACAATTGTTTGTCCTCTTGTTGGACCGGCCTCTTCAAAGCAGATACAGAATACATGGTAGTACCCTTGCCTTAAATTTGGAAACAATGATTTCCACTGTTATGAGTCAGTGGAAACTGTTTTATTTTAAACAAGTTAACTTCAATTTTTCCATGACTTGTCTCGAAGAGGTTTTGTCTTATAAACCTAATTTGACCTTTTTTAATCAAAGGAACAACGTCAACTGCTGATACAATTATGAACTTCCAATTCCTTTTACAGATTATTAACAGAAGATCCTAACCAAAGGCTTGGAGCTCGGGGAGCATCAGAGGTAATTTGCTTCAACTAATGACTATTCCTTTTTAGCACTGTTCAAAATCATGTAATGCATTCTTTAATCTTCTCAAGCTCTCGTTTCCCAGGTGAAGCAGCATGTGTTTTTCAAAAATATTAACTGGGATACACTTGCCAGGCAGAAGGTTCTACCATGATATAATTTTCTTTCTTCCTCACTACCCCTTTGACCATTTATTGACTTAAAAAGTTCAGTACACTGATGCTGCAAATTTTGCAGGCTGCATTCATTCCCTCGTCTGATAGTGCACTTGATACCAGCTACTTCACTAGTCGTTACAGTTGGAATCCATCAGATGAATTTATTAAAGAAGCCAGTGAATACGAGGATTCCAGTGAAAATGGAAGCATGAGTGGAGGCAGTAGTTGTGTGAGCAATCATCATGAGGAACTGGTATGAACTGTAATCTAAGTATTCTGATTCGTAAATTCATTCAGACTCTGACATAAATTAGCTTCTAAAAGTTTTTACCTTACCTATAGTTACATTATCTGGCACTAATGCATAACTGAGCTAACGGCAATTAATGGCAAACAGGGAGATGAATGTGGTGGTCTCGCTGAGTTTGAATCTGACATGTCTGTCAATTATTCATTCAGTAACTTTTCATTTAAGGTAAATAGTTATCACAATTGCATCTAGTATAGTTTCTAGTTTTTTAATTATTGCAGCACTCCACCGAGACACTCACCAGCAGGGACATAATGAGCAAAAAAGACAAATGATTGTTTGATAAATAAAGCTGAGAAAAGTGTAAATTCTTAACAAGTGGCAATGTGTCATGGCATGCTACCCTATGAGTGCCTGCATATAATCCTCTTCCTCTTAGATAAACAGTGACCAAGTTACCAGGTTCATCCATGGGAGATGATAGCAGCATCCCACTGTTAAAGTTCATCTTGGGGCACTTTTGATTCACATTAGAGGTGAGATTATTTTGGTGCAGGAAACTTCCCAGATTGACGATCCATTCCCCAAAACTATTGCAAACTAAAACATTTCCATTGACAGAAATGATATTATTTACCTAAGGGAATATAGTAAATCTCTACAGAATGAAGAAGCTTGTTTCTAATATTAATATTTAATTTGAAACGCATTCTCTACTTGTTACGCTGTTACAGATGAAATCATGTTGGTTTCTCTTTAAATCTTGTGTAAAATTTCTGTTGTAGTACATAATTTCCTGTTTGTATCTTTATTGCTTGTGGTTATGCAGAACGGCATGCTATGATTTCTTTTTTAACTTGTCTTTTGGTGCTCAGAATCTGTCGCAACTTGCATCAATAAACTATGATTTGCTCAGTAAGGGCTGGAAGGAAGAAGCGCCATCAAAATCAAACTCATAGAGCGTGACCTCTTTCTTGTGAAATCCCCATTGATACCTGTTGACCTCGGGACCTTGATGGTCTCGTGTAGAGCTTGTAAATGTAAGCAGTTATCATTGCTGTAGAGTTCAATTTTAAATTTCTTTGATATAATCACGGTATTCTTTGGTGCTGAGCTCTGCCCTTGCTTTTCCAGAGATAGGAGCTGGAGAAGGGATGCACATTTACCCCCACATACAGGCTGCTGCTTCAGTACGTGGAGCGTCATTTTTCAGTGTGAGTCATTATTCAGTTGGGGTTTACTGCCTGTGGCTAGCATTATTCTCTGCCAGGGAATGGGTTTGTCCATCTGCCCTTTGAGATGAGATTTATGTTTAACAGGGAAAATGGACTGCATCCCTTATTTTTTCTTTCCCCTCCTTTTCTTGTGCCTCCTCATTAATGTTTACGAGTGTTTCTCCGTTCGTTCACACTCGTCGGGCTTGCCATTTGTTAAATGGTAAATGGGTAGAGTTCTTAAAAGAAAATTCCAGGAAGAAAAGATTCTAACCCCACGTTCACAAAAAAAAAAAAAAAAGGGCGCGCACACCAACAACAAACAAATGCAGTCCCAAATTGGTGTAGAATTATTACTAAAAAAATTTAACAATTGAGCTTTAACAAATATGATAATGCAAGGTGCCTTCTTTTCTTCTTCTTGATTATTGATAATGACCAGAGGCCCAAAGTATGTACATCGGTACTCCAGTATATAGTGAGAATGGTATTACAGGACGACAATAGAGAGATTGTTGAACGAGGAGTTTTGTCTGGTGACTGCTTGATGATCATGGACATGGCTCGTACCTGTGTAAACTGCCCCGTGTCTGTTGATACTACCCCCAGCGATACATTTCACTGAACTACTATTTTATTTAAAGGCTTTTTTTTACAAAAAATACCCCTCATAAAATGATTAATTTTAAAAATCGATCTTCTCCTTTAAAATTAATTTTAAAAATGGATCTCTGACACATCATGTCGGGCGAAGCCGTTTGCTCCGCAAGTGAGACACTGGCGCCCGTCGGGGTCGTTTTTTGAATTGTCTGGAATTGCAAACTCCAACTGTATTTATATTTTTTCTTACGCACCTGGGATTGGTGATCTCAGACGAGAAAAAATTATTTGTTCTTTTAAATTTTGGCTTGCTCAGGGTTGGCAAGACAAGATCGAAATTAAGAAAAAAAATTAATATATATATATATATATATATATATATATATATATATATATATATATATATATTTCAAATCTCGCTTCCCTCTCCCTCTCATCCTCTTCTTCTTTAAGGCACTTACCGGGTACGTCATTGTCGATGAAGTTGCACGAGACCGGGACGACGAGGCCGGCTACAGTCATGACGAGCAGCACAGCGGGGCGGCTGTTGTTGCTTCTGCCCCTGGGTGTGATGGGAGCAGGTCAGCGATGACGAGAACCAGTCTCGTCATGGCCGTCTTCAACGACGTGCCTGGTGGGTGCCTTAGAAGAGGAGAGAGGAGGAGGGAGAGAGGCATTGAAAAGATATTATTTTTTAATTTTTTTTCTGGTCTAGAGTTGCCAACCCTGGACAAACTTGCCTTGGGCAAAAAATCGCCCAAGTTTGATTCGTACGGGGTTGGCAACCCCAGATATGCGAATTTTTTTTTAAAAAATAATAAATTTTACTTGTCTGGTGTTGGCAACCCAAAAATGTTCGTCCAAGGTTGGCAGCCTCCAACGAACTCAAAAACAACCTGACATCACGCGAGCGTAATGCTGGCGGGGCCAACCTCCTCGTCACCAACGTGGCGTCGTGTGATATGCCAGAGGTTGGTTTTGAAATTAACTTAGAAGGATGTCGATTTTTAGAATTAATTATTTTTTGAGGATTTTTTTTTTTTTTTTAAGAAAAATGCTGTGCATCAAGATTTATGTGGAACGTATGTGCGAGAGCAAAAAGGGTGTCAACAAGTCCAATTGAATGCAACATATATTACACCTTTAGGTTTCGATGGATTAACAGATTTTGTCGTTGCAAGTAAACAAACAAACAACAACAATAATACTAATAATAAGAAGAAGAATAAGTTTATGAAATTCTTGTGACATGAGTCAATAAGTATATAAACGAGTAAAAGTATATAAGTGTTAAAATCATAATTAATGTAGTAATTAGTACAAGAGATATACCTAAACAAACATGGAGCCACCAAAATTTGAAACAATGATTTTGTTTTGCCGCTTATTGTGGCACTAATATGAAATTCTGATTGCAATTTAAAGGTAAAAAGTCTGAGCTAAATTTGATTGAAAACTTAATTACTCAGGATCTTGCTGAAACAGAATTCCTACAGAGGCTTTACGAACCCAGAAGGAGCATCCATGTCCATGGGTGGTGACTCGGACATGACTATGGAGCCTGTCCCCTCACTTGGGTTGTGATGTCACTTGCTGAAAAAATGCCCATGGCCCCACTTTGATCCCCAGAAGGTACATAAAACTAATTAAAATAAGCGGGAGATAATAATTTTAAAAAACAAGGAGAAAAGGACAAGAGCGTCCCAGTTCGAAAAACGACCGTTGTTGGTTCCAGCTGGCGTCCTGTCACATCATCCCCGATAGAGCCTTGGGCTTGGCGACTCTGGCCTGCAGCCTGAATCGCTTCCCCAAGTCCCAGCTGCCCAAAATTCAGCCTTGCTCGCTCACGCTCGCCTCGCTCACACTCCCCAACTTCAAACGGCTATCTCTGCACCGCGTCCTTTAATCCCAGCACCTGATTAAATCCAGCCGTTGAATCTGATTGGATCTGATCTGGTTCTGTTTTGGAAAAGGACAAGCTCCACTTATTTTACATATTAAAGGCCATCACTTTTTAATATTCCTCTTCAAAGCCCAGTTTTTATTTCTCCCTTTCCCCTTTCTTCGCCTTCTCCGACTCGCTCACACTCCACCCCGGCTTAGAGAGAGACAGCTTCTGTGAGCTGAGAATAAACAAGAAAGGTTTTTTTTTTTTTTGAGACATTTTCTTCCGCTCTCTTCTTGCAACTTCTGCCTCTTTTTTTACGAGCTAACAATTCTTTCAATTTTTTTGCTCCATTTTTTCTATTGGGGACGTGCGGTGAGTAGAAAAAGAAAGTTTCTGCTTTTATTGGAGATTTTTGTGTTGGAAGTCGGAAGAAAGAGCGAAGTTTTCTTCCATGGGGCCGCTGCTTCTGCTTCTGCTCATGATCTCGCTGGCCTCTGCTGATGAAGGTGCGTTGTTTCTGTATTTTTCAGAAGTGTTATAGTTTTATTTTTTTTTAAATTTTTTTTGGGGTGATTTAGTGATTGTTTTATGGAAATCTGAAGTGAGTGAGATGGGTGTTTCCAAGACTCTGTATTTGATTCCAGAGTCACATGTTTTTGCTCTCATTTTCCCTGTTCAGGAACTGTGTGGCAGCAAGTAGAATGTCCCCTTCTTTTTGTTGGAAACCGACACGTCACCCCTTTTAGCTGGCGCCCACTCATTGTGGGATACAAACTGTGTATTAATTTTTAAAAACCTCACACTTAGATTCTAATGTAACTTCTCTCTGCATAATTGATTATCATTAACATTACTTGTCTCTTTCTTATTGTTGGTTAGAAATTTTTTTTTGTGATTTTTTATGATTAAATTCTTTCATCAAAATTAATTCCAAAAACATACATTGCAAATTTATTTTTAAAAACTGACCTACTACACGTCCGATATGCGCCATGTAGGCCCTGGGTCATTTCACGCGCCAGCATGACTGTTCTTTTTTATCCGGGTTGCCAACCCCAAGACATTCTATTTTTTGAACTTTAAACTTGGTCCGGGGTTAGTAATCCTTGCCAAGCATTGAAAGCTAATTTAAGCTCGGGGTCGCCAAACTCGAACTAAGAATTGAAACTAAAATTTTAGCTTCAAACATTGTTCGAGGTTGCCAACCTTGGACCTAAGAACAAACACTTTAAATATAACACTTAAAAATTCTACATCCAAGTTTTAACAAAAATATCACAACTATGTAATTCACGATATCACAAATTTCACCAAAATAACTTAATAATATATATCACAAGTCCACAATATTACAAACTCATTTCCTAAGTATCACTAAATCTTCAAATTATACTATAAACCATATCAAAGCTATAAAATTCATATCGAACTAGCAAATAGTTCACCACTACACATCATACCTCAGTACTATCTTAATATCCAACAATATCAATCATATCACAATGTCATAGTGTCTAAGTGTCATATATCAATAATACGCCTAAATATAAAATTAATAATATAACAAGCTAATCTTATACAAACAACCTAATACAGGTAAAACTTGACCACGCCCTCAGCTCTCCCTCGCCCACGTGCCGGGACAATCTAAAAATCTGGTTGTATATGTTATTGAGATGGTCCAGGCTCATCATTAGCTCCTCGACACCGTGGATACCTCCTAACACAGGTGGTTAAGATGGTCCAGGCTCATCATGTCTACGATCTTTATCATCATCTCGACGTCGTGTACGTCGTCTAGCCACAGGTTTAGAAGGTCCCAGCTCGTGTATCGCCTCGTGCTCTGTATCTAATGGCTGTCATGCGCATTGTGAATAAACTATCCGGTGGCTTGGCGCATCTGATAGACGTGCAAAACAACGTTTTCTTAACAACTCCCTAATAAAATTGGACATTCTCTGCATTATCAAGACCCTTTGATCAATAGCCCCATTCACCATGTTCTCCACATGGATCAATCCATCAACATTATCATAAATTTTAATAAAATTATATTAACATCATAAATTTAACATTTTATGAGAATAGTGTTAAGATATACCAACTCTCGCTCATGTATATACCAGGCGTGAATTGACCGATCAACACGTCGAATAATCCAGCAATGAGCGATCCCCCAATACCAACTCATATAATCCGCGAAAAGCATGATGGGATGTGTCTGTCTCTGAAATTAATTAGCTCGATCATCTCATTGGCAAATATGCATTGTGCTCTCGCCTCAAATCACATCAATGCTTGTTTGAGCGGTTTATTCGAGCCAATTGGTCGATGATATTAGGGATATGCTGAGTAAACTTGAACCAAGGACTCAATTTGAAATATGCATCTCTACAATCTCAAAACAGATAATTGACATCCTGACCCGCTATAGTTGAGATTTATCTCTAAAAATCGGGAGTAAACTCTCTGGAATCGCGCCTATGTCCCTAAATTATAATTTTTCAGGAATGAGCTTGATGTGCTAGACTATTTTGGAGTTATTTGAGTCATACACAGACATGACCCTAAAATGTATACAATCGATTTGTAGAGATGGATCTTAGATATGGCGGGTCGGGACGCTAATTATCTGTTTTGAAATTGTGGAGATGCATATTTCAGATCGAGTCTTTTGTCTGTTCGAGTTTATCTCAGCATATTCTTAAAGTCGTCGACCAATTGAAGTAGGAGCACAAGCCAATGGGATGATCGAGCTAATCGATTTCAGAGTCAGAGACATTCCAACACTCTTCGCGGATTATATGAGCTGGTATTGGGGTCGCTGGATTGTTTAGCGTATCGATCTGCTAGTCACTTACACTCCTGGTGGTATACATGAGCGAGAATTGATAAAATCATAATATAATTCTTATAAAAAATTAAATTTGTGATATGTTGATATAATTTTATTAAAATTTATGATACATATAGATGGATTAAGATCATGTGGTGAACATGGTGGAGGCTTGGATTTAGAATACTTGGAGGGTCTCCATACTGCAGAGGATGTCCACTTTTATTATAGAGCTTTTAGAGAGGCATCGATTTGCACGTTTATCAGATGAGCCAAACCATCTGATAGTTTATACATGACGCACGCGATAGCCACTTGATACGGAGCGCGAAGCGATACATGAGCCAAACCTTCTCAGCTTCTTGTTAATGACATATACGACATCGAGATGATGATGAAGACTTTAGACATGATGAGCTTAGATCATCTCAACCACTTGTTAAGAATTATATCCACGGTGTCGAGGAGCTCAAGATGAGGCCGGACCATTTCAACAGCAACATAGTCAGAGTTTCACGCTACCCCTGCACGTGGGCGAGTTTTACGTGCAATAGATTGTTTGTATTTGTTATTTTATTGATTTTATATGAGTTGTATTATTGATATATGGCATTATGGCATTATGATATTGTGAAATGCCTAATATTATTGGATATTAGGATAATATAGAGGTGTGATGTGCATTGGTGATAACTATTGCGGGTGTAGTGGTCAGATTTTGACCTCGTTAAGATCATGACACATGTCCCACCGCATCAGAAGCATATCAAGCGAACAACAAACTCAACATACCACAGCTAGACTATTGCGGGTCCAACGAGAAAGCCTCGGACTTTGCCCCGAGTCCACACTCGACTCGAGATCTCTCTCCGAAATCCGCAACTGTTAGGTCGCTCTCCAACCCGACATCCTTCTCTGACATTCGCAACTGTTAGGTTTCTCTCCGACCACATCTATCTCGGATCACACTTGGATATTCGACGCGGCCAGGACCATCTCACTAGTCGGAAGCCTCGACCCCAATCCCTCCGCGCAGACTCCCGCCTCCATGCTGGATACAACTCAGCGGCATAATTCTCCGATTCACGGAGTCAGTTGCGTCGTTAGATTATTCCCACGTTCTAAATATTTTAGTTGCCTCTATTCAGTTGGGGGGAAGGGCAGTTATGGATAGTGGCGGATATAGACACGTCAATCTCTATAATCAGACGCTATTATCTGAGCAGTTTTGAAGAAATCGTAAGGTGCAAATCACGCGGTTATGGAGTCTCGAAATATCTATGTCCTCAATCACAACACTACAAGGTATTTATGCATCTGGAGATAAAGAATCGCATCCGAGGAGTTGTAAACACAAAATATTTCGTAGAATTCATTGTAACCTTAGACCATAGTGAATTCTTTCCCTTTTCTCTGTGGTTATGGAGAGCTGAAATATCCGCGTCCTCAGTCACAACGCTACAAGCTATTTATGCATCTGGACAGAGAAAAGGATCGCATCCGAGAAGTTGTAAACACAAGAATATTTCATTGAATTCATTGTAACTTTAGACCATTGTGAATTCTCTCCCTCTCTGTGGTTTTTCTCAATTAGGGTTTTCACGTAAAAATCTTCTCCATTTGTTTATTGTGCTGAAATATTCAATTATCACAGAAAAATCGAGACTTATTCACTTGTGTGATAAATATCACAGGAAAATCGAGAGACCCATTCACTTGTGGTGTGAGGTCGACTGTGCGATCAATTGTGTAGAAAATCTTCACAACATTAGGAAATGAATTTCGAGTTAATTTGGTGAAATTTGTGATATCGTGAGTTTATATAGTGGTTATATGACTTTGAATAATCATTTGATATTTTATGTTAAACAGGGATATAGAATTTTTAAGTGTTATACTTAAAAGTGCTTGTTCTCAGGTAAGCTTCAATTCTTGGTCCAGGGTTGCCAGACCAAGCATAAAGCCAATTCACTCTTGGTATAGGGTTGTAAACCCCAGACTATGTTTAAAGCTTAAAAAATCGGAATGTCTTGGTTGCCAACCCTGGACCAAGTTTAAAGCTAAAAGAAATAGAAGGTTTGGGGTTGGCAACCCAGACCAAAAAATGGCTGTCGGCCGCTCACAGAACCTGCGCAATGCCGTGTTGATGTCAGAGATCGGTTTTAGAAATAAATTTGAGAGACATTTTTGGAATTAAATTTGATGAAAGAATTTAATCAAAAAATTGCCCCCTTTTTTTTTCTTTTTTGCTGGAATTTATTGCATGCAGATTGATACAAACATGCTATTATTTATTATTTAGAATACAAAACCAAATATTTTGGAGTATTACTTAGGGCATATTTGGTTACTCGAAAATCAAGACTCGAAAACACTGTAGCTTGAGCCAGCTCATCAATTTCTAAAGCAACCATTTAGTTGCACCCAAAAAAAAAAAAAATGAAAATGCATGTGGCCGCAATCAGTGTGGGCCGTACACAATTCAGTCACCAATTGGTTTCTTCATCATTTGGTTGGGAAAACGCGAGAAAACTCCCGTAACTGGGGGCGTGTTGCTTTCCCACGGAAAAGTTCTCCAAAGTGGGCTCCACTAATTTTTTTTACCAATTTTTTTTTGAACCAAACACACTCTTAGCTTTAACTTAGGCTCATTTATACACTGCACAGCATAAAAACCTTCATTATGGAGCACCCACTTCTTACCCCGCTTTAGTACTGTTTCTAGTCAATGCATCACATCACCACCAGAGTGGGTAAGGCATTGGGTGTTGTCTGAAGCCGGTGTGTTAGTGCTGGCATTATGGGCCTGAATTCCCAAAAAACCCATGAATTTATAGTTGCTTCTGCAACATGGGCCCTCTTTCTAGTCCTATCAAGACAATGCTAGGAGGGTGTGCACCGTATCTTGATGGTGGGCCTACATGATTTGTGTTTAGGGTTTCATTTGCTTTTAGGATACCAAGAATACACCTTGAATCATTGACCATCAAGATAAAGATTTACCCTTAGGGGCTGTTTGGCTGGAAGAAAATTAGTGGGGCTCACTTGGGGAACTTCTCTGTGGAAAAACAAAGTCCCAGTTACAGGGGCGTTTTCCCAGTCAAAAGAAGAGGAAACCAATTGGTGATTGAATTACGTACGGCTCAGGTTTGCGGGCCCCACACATTTACAGATTTTTTTGTGCAATCAAACAGTTGTTTCAGAAATTGCTGAGTTGGCTCGAGTCTGGTTTTCGAGTAACCAAACTGGCCCTTAAGGTAAAGGTTGACCAAGGGTACGAAGGGTCAACAATACTTGTTTCTGGGTCCGGTTTAGGATTTGGGGGAAATGTGCACTGATTTGTTGTGAGATGTCATTCCAATTCCTGTTTCTTCTTAATTGTAACTTGTTCAACTCGTAGAGTTTGTTCTCTCTGTGGAAACACCCCTAAATTGGACAATGTGACATGTTTTATGCATCTACAAGTATTTATTACACAGTATAATGCTTGGATTATGTAATGCATCTACAAGTATTTATTACACAGTATAATGCTTGGATTATGTAATGTTCAGCTTGATTTAAAAGTTGACCTGGATTCTATGTTCAATTTTATGTTGTGCTGGTTCAAACCTCAAATCGAGCAATATTCTCCTTGATCGAGCTAATATCAGTGTATGTTGGGCAACACCTTGTGAACAAGGCACCGAGGCATGTGTGACATTGGGAACCCCTTGCCGTGGGTGCTAAGATGTCCCCTTTGGAATGCTAATTTAAAGTTTTAGCGTCAAAAGTCCAGCATCTCACAAATTAATATTGTTGATTTTTTTTACATGATAAAACTGACTTTATTAACGTGGACTGTGCCGCACCTGATTATTAAGGAATATTGTCCTTGATATAAGCTGACACAATAAAGTAATTCTACACTTTGATGCTATGTGCAGATTGAGAAACATTTCTTACTGAATACTGATAAAGTGATAAACATGCATATTTTGGTGGATGCCTGTTTTGCTACATCCAATCATTCATCTCAGTGCAGTTAGGTCTAGTTAATTTTTCAATGCTTTCGGCTGGGCCTTTTTGTTGCTTAAAGATTTTTGCGGAAAATCACACTGCACAACATTTCCACACGGCTTAATTTTTTGATTAGTGTGATATTTAATTAAAACTCCATACATTTTATCGGCTGCTAAATTATTTCTTGCATGTATGTACTTCTCCACTGTTAATGTTTCATTGTCTCTGTTTCAGATGCATTCATTGGTGTAAACATTGGAACAGCATTATCAGACATGCCATCACCAACCCAAGTAGTAGCACTCCTGAAGGCACAACAGATTCGGCATGTCCGTCTTTACGATGCAGATGTGGCTATGCTGGCTGCATTTGCTAACAGCGGCATCAAAGTTACTGTGTCTGTCCCTAATGAGCAGCTCCTCGGCATTGGCCAGTCCAATGCCACTGCTGCCAACTGGGTTGCTCGCAATGTGGTTGCCCATGTACCCGTTGTCAACATAACTGCCATTGCTGTTGGTTCTGAGGTCCTCACCGCCCTCCCCAATGCTGCCCCTGTCCTTGTCAATGCCCTCAAATTTATTCACTCTGCCCTTGTTGCTGCAAATCTTGATCGGCAGATCAAGGTCTCCACTCCCCATTCCTCCTCCATCATCCTTGATTCCTTTCCTCCTTCCCAAGCCTTCTTTAACCGCTCGTGGGATCCAGTCATTGTCCCCATGCTTAAGTTCCTCCAATCCACTGGTTCCCCCCTCATGCTCAATGTGTACCCATACTATGACTACATGCAGTCAAATGGTGTTATCCCTTTGGACTACGCACTTTTCCGCCCTCTTCCACCTAACAAGGAGGCTGTTGATGCCAACACACTGCTCCACTACACAAATGTGTTCGATGCAGTTGTCGATGCTGCTTACTTTGCAATGGCCTACTTGAATGTGACAAATGTCCCGGTTGTGGTACTTGAGTCTGGTTGGCCATACAAAGGTGACTCGAATGAGCCATATGCCACCGTGGACAATGCTGACACCTATAACAGCAACCTGATCCGACATGTTCTTAACAATACTGGCACACCGAAGCACCCAGGGATTGCAGTGAGCACTTACATTTATGAACTCTATGATGAGGACTTGAGGCCTGGAGCTCTGTCCGAGAAATACTGGGGGCTGTTTGATGCCAATGGTGTCCCAGTTTACACACTGCACTTGACAGGGTCCGGGATGGTGCTAGCAAATGATACAACAAACCAGACTTATTGTATAGCAAAGGACGGGGCAGATGAGAAGATGCTGCAGGCGGCTTTGGACTGGGCCTGTGGTCCGGAAAGGTGGACTGCTCGGTGTTGCTGCAGGGGCAGCCGTGCTATGATCCGGACACAGTGGAGGCTCATGCTACATATGCTTTTAATGCATACTATCACCAGATGGGGATGTCTTCTGGTACTTGCTATTTCAATGGGGTTGCTGCCATCACTACTACTGACCCAAGTAAGATTATGTAGTTAATTCTCTAAGTTTTATACTAACATAGCAAACATTTTAGAAGCTATTTGATTTGGGAATCTGACCTTGACTGAATATTATGCTACCATAAACCTTTCTTCAATTCTGGATCTAATATGTTAGCTTTCCAGATATGTGTAAATGATTTATAAATTGTCTAATGCGAACTCTGGAGGCTTTAGAGTTGGTCAAATACTAATGGGTGGTGGGGGTTGCGTCCTGATTAAACTCTACAAGCATGTTTTCAGTTTTTGATGGTCATGACTTTTTTTTTTTGTGGGGGGGGAGGGGGGGAGGGGATTTTTTTAGTTAGTTTCATTGGCTATTTCCTTACATTAATTCTGAGTGGTTAAAAGGACATAAGAGAACAGAAACTTTGAATGCAAGTTCGATAATGATTGCAGTTTAGTACATTAAATATTTGTGGTGAGTCTATAGTGTGCCTGTCATTACTGTTAATAGATTATAATCTGATTCTCACTTTTAATGGATGAGTGGAAAACCATTGCATGCATATAATTTCTCCGTACATTCAGTTTGGTGACGGCTGATAATTTTTTTTTTAAAAAAAAATCTTGCAGGTCATGCTCCTTGTATTTTTCCAGGAAGGTATGTCCACTGGATTTTCTTATTTCTTATTTGTAGATTTCCAGGAAGCATATGTGAAAAGTTGCTACACTGTTGCTCAATTTCACTTATACTTTAGTTAGCAGTCTGTCGGTTTTAATACAAAATGACTTTTGCAATTAGTACTGTTTTCCTTAGGAAGTGTACTTCTACAAATTTCTTCCATTTTTATTTTATTGAAAAGGATTACTTTTGTGATATTGTATAGTTTGGTATCATGCAATGGGTGATAACTCAGTTTTCCTTTGTGAAGTGTAATTTTAAACTATTATTCTACTTTTGTGGAAAAGGACTACTTTTGTGATTTTGTAATAGTTATGGATGATGATGGCCTTCCAGATTGGTATTTAATCCAAGCATGACCTTCAAATAGTGGGACGCGTTGTTTGAAACTGGGCTTGCTTTTGCAGAGTTTTCTTCCTCCCCAATAACAAAGAAATTAGAGTAAAAAGGAGACAAGAAAATAGACATAATGGCCAAAGAACTCGATGATGCTACTTATTCTATTCTTTCTTTCGCATGACATATGATGTCAAACTTGTTTTTTTGGCAATCCATTAGATGAGAACCAAAATGTTTTTCCTTGCAGCGGTGGGAAGAATGGCACGTTCGCGAATGGTACATCTCTCGCCCCTCTACAAATTCGTCATCAGAGGTTTCTGGATCTCCACATTGTTTCTCAGGCAGCGCCAAATCCGTTGTTCAAGCCATTGGAATTCTGTTGTCAAGCCTGTTCCTTTTGTAGTTCATGCTCTCCCCTTTTCGAGTGATCCATTAGTAAGATTTTGGATTAAATGCGGATCCTTTGACAGATCTGCTTCAGTTCTTCTTCTTCTTCTTCTTTTTTTTTTTTTTTTTTTTTTTTTTTTTGGGAGGGGAAGCTTGCAATGATTCTATTGTATACCCAGTTTTGGTTTCTTTGGCTGAAATGTTGCCAATTAGGGCATCTGAGGGGAATTGCTTCTTTTATCTTTACATCTCTCTCTTGAACTGATTAAATCCTTGTACAAAAGCCAAAATGGTTGGTCGGTTGGTTTTCTAATAGATATGGTTTGCAGTCCATGATTCGTATTGAGATGCTGTGGTTAGAATTGGGCGAGATGTTTTAGAATTGAATGGAGCTGATGATTATAGTCTGTTTTGAACTGTTGTGGAAGTTTCACTGTTGAAAGTGCATATGAATTCTATATTTGTTTTAGTTTTAGAAATTTTTAAAACAGAAGTTGTGTGATGTGTGTGTGTATCAGTTGACAGTTGAGGGTCTTTCTCAACCTGCGGTGATATAACACATTATTAGCTACGTTAATAAGTTGCTGTCTGCCCATTGGAACAAGTGAAATTACAAAATGTCTCGCCGTAAAAGGTAGTTATCTGCTATTGTATTATTAGTTATCTGCTATTGTATTATTATCTTCTCCTTGTCTTTTTCTTCGTGTTGTCAAATCTACCTTTGAGTTTTATTGTCAGAAAGCTTTTCTAAATAAATTTATCTGCATTAGATTTTTTTTTCTTTTTTTTTTTTTACTTTGCAGATCTAAATCTCTTTTTCTGTTTTAATGTCGATCGCCGACCAGAACATATCTCATGCCAGTTCAGGTCACCGTCGTCCCCGATCTGAGTTTGCCGATCAAATATGAACCATATATCATCATGTTTAACTTCGTCATAGAATATTGAAAATCTTGAAGGATCTCATCTTTGGATGCTGATTAATAGGTTTTTCATTTTATCCTTTTTAAATTTTTCCCGCAACTTCTTATATATAAAAAATGTTTGGTAACGTAGATGGAAGTGCGAGCTAGATTACGTTTTACAGAACAATAATCATTTTATCAAAGTCGTCTTTTTTAGTTAACAATTGCACATTTTTGTTAACTGCAATCACAGCCGCAGTAATTTAATTTGAAAAATACCTGATTTTCTCATATATAGTAAATTGTAAGAACTGTGTTTAAGGTCGCAGTATATATTTAAACAATTTTTCAATAGTCACAACTATCTTTACAACTGCGACTTTAATCGCAGTTTTATTTAATATAGTTTAGACGTGTGATTTTCAATTATTTCTTTTTATTTTCAATTACCTGTTTTTTTCTCGTAAACTCTAAATTGGAATAACTACGACTAAGGTCGTAGTATATATTTAAAACTATTTTTTTATTCATTATAGACATCTATATAACTGCGACGTTACCTGCAGTCCGTAATTACTTTGCATGCGACCTTTTGCACAGTCCTTTAATATATTAAGGGCTTCGAGTGAGGTCGCAATATTACAAAATATTCTTTGCAAAAGAAACCTGGACATCTTGAAAGATACGACTACGGTCGAAGTCATTTATTCAATAGTCACAACTATCGTTACATCTGCGAGACCCTAATCGCAGTTTTATTTATTATAGTTTAGACGTGTAATTTTCAATTATTTCTTTATATTTAGTTCAACAATTTGGAAAAGAAAAAGGACTGCGACCTTGGTCGCAACAGTAAATAATAAATTATAATACACTGCGACCAAGGTCGCACTATGAAATTACGTTGCGGCAGAGTCAAATTTTTCTAATTAATCCAATTAATTAACTAATGAGAACCTTCGTCAATGATTCAGAGCACTTCGATACTTGTTTTCATCATAGGGCCTGTTTGGTTAAGGGTGGAAGTGAGTAAGTGAGGAATTGAGGAAGTAGTAATAATTCCCTTTGGAACTTGTGAATTGGTTAGTAAGTTTTTCGGTGTTTGGATGTTGTTGGGAAGTGTGGTTTGGAAAATGTTTTGTTTTCCAGTGTTTGGATGGTAATGTGAAAGTGAAAGTGGAAAAGTTAGCCACAAAGTTGACCGTAAAATAATATTAAAATAAAAATAATTAAGAAAAATAAAAAATAGACTATAATTAGAATGCAAGTGAGATTTACATGGTCAAAAAATTAACTGTTTTGTACTACAATTTATTACAAATGTGATTTACATGACCACAAAATTAACTGTAGCACTCTGGAAGTGAGAAAATGGTTGTGTAAAAGAGAGAGATAAAAGGAAAAGAGGTTTTCTTATTTTCCTTTTCCGGTGTTTGGATAGATAGGGAAGTGAGCAATTATACTTCCCTATTTCCTTACTTCCGCCCACTTCCTTACAACCAAACAGCCTGTGGCCTAGGCTCTCAAAAAAAGAGACAAGTGATGTCGCAGTGTTTTAAAAAAATAATCTTAAAATCAAAACGGATGTTAATAACAGTTTAAAAAAATTATATTTTTTCACAGACTGCGATCAAGGTCGGAGAAACCTTGGTCGCTAATAAAAAGAATTGCGACCTAAGTCGACAAAATGGAATGAAAAAATACAGTGATCGTGGTCGCAGTTTTAAAAAATTAAAAAATTTCAAAAAAATAAATCTCTAATAAGATCGTTATTTCCTATTTTCTTTTCATCTTAAACTGTGACTTAGATTAAAGTTTTAGGGTAAAAAATTAAAAAATATTGTTTCAAATCGCATAAATATATTAATTTTGATTCTTACTTCTTTAAAACAAAAAAAAAGAGAGACTATTTTACACTTAATTGCGACTATGGTTGCAAGCTTTTAAAATAAAAAATTTAAATAATTATTTTTAAAAACCAAGATTCTTTAAAATTTAAGAAAAATTAAAATTTTTCCAAAAAAATTCAGTATTATTTAATTCTTTGAAATTAAAATTTAAAACTGAATTAAAAAAATCAGTGCAATAGTTATTTTTGAATCGAAATTAATCAAACTATTAAGTGCTAAAAACCCCAAAAAGATAGGTTTTCTAAGTTTTTCCTTTACTTTTTTCCGCGGATGGTTTCTTGGGCGCCATCTTTGACCAGATCATTTTTTTTAAATAAAAATTTTTGAACACAATTGTTCGAAAAATTTAGAAAACAATAACACTAAATTTTTCGGATTGATGAACTAAAAATTTCAGATCTGTAATTTTTTTTGAAAGGAAAGATTTTACATACATTAAAAAATTGTAAGGGAGGGTATTTTTCGTCGAAGCAACTGTTGAAGTGACTAATAGCTAATTCGAGCGGGATTTTTTTGATTTTTGTCCACTAAAATTTATGACAAATGCGTGGCTATTATGTTGCCACGTCCTACCGGCTGTGAAACTCTTTCAGCTGGCAGTTGAGATACAGTAACCCTATGTATATATAGACCCCGTTTGGTGCAATTTTCATAGCCTTCTACAACAACGAGTTTGGTGCTAACAAAAACATTAATCGAACATAAGTGTACTTAAAATATAAGCCAGTATAATAGAGAGTCAAGAACCTTTTTAATTAGGAGCAAACAACTTGAGTTAACATTAGAGGATGTTGCCCTAACGTTTGACCTACCTATCAATGGGGTAGATTTCATTATGAATAAGACTTGTACACTGAAGGACAGGGGGTGATAAAATAATATTTCTCAAATATTAAGAAGATCACGAAAGTATCCATTGAAGAAGCTTTGGATGATCTTTTGGTAAAGAAAAGGAGGAGTAAATTAGATGTGATAAAGGATGAACAACTTGAGCAACAAGTGACTTTAAATGAAATATAAGAAACAAATAAAGACTTGCAGCTCAATACTTCACAACATTAATCATCTTGTATATGTTGACCACTCTATTCTTTTCTGCCAAGAAATGCACTGTGTCGTGATATATAGTGGAGCAAATTGTCAATATTCAGCTGATGAAGACCATATACTGAGCTAAAACTGTTTGGCATTTCTGATTGAGTCAATGGATATCCAAATACCGTAAAGGAGTGTTGTATCTTGGGAGACCATCGTCCAGTAACCCGTTAACACCGTAGCAGGGAACGTAATTGTCTTAAGGAGATTCGCTATATGCATACCTCACTGCATATATTGTATTATTGAACTAACGTTCTTTTTACAGAGGTTGTGCTGGAATATTTATTCATTTAAATATTACAGAAAATATATTAACTATATATTGAGACTGACTAATTCTAGTCTAATTGATGTTTAACTAAGGAAGAAATTTAAAGGTGATTCTGTAATTAAGGAACGTTCTATTGAACGAAAAACCTCCCACCTGATATTTACCAATCTGACTAATTAGATCGGTAGTGTAATATCCCCTATCTAATAATACTGTATTTTATTTGTCTGAGTATTTATTTGGTTTCTCTGATTTTTTTATTATTTATTATTGTTTGGTTATTATTGTCGATATTTGTGTTTTGTTAATGATATTATTATTATTTTACTTAGTATTTTTCTTCCCTTGAACCCGTACCCGTTGGCCCCGAACTCGAAACCACCAACCCATTACCCTAAAACCCAATTCCCATAATCTTGACTAAATCTAAATCCATCTAAAAAATCTTAATCTTAACTAATAAATCTCAATCCTAACAACCCCACAATTTTATCCTAATCCTAACTAACCTAGATTCTCCAATCCTATCATCTCCTCATCCAATTCGACAACTGCAAAACCATTCACACCTACACCCTCACCTCCCTTTTGGTTGCCCTTACACAACGCACAGTACTCCACCATCATCAGCCGAGCAACCCCTGTAAGCTCGCCATGCCGCCTCCCCAACACCCAACTTCGAGAACACCCGCACCCATCTTCTCCTTCTCTTCTTATCATTCTTCTTTCCTCCACACGCCACCACCACCTTGTCACCCAACTCCCATCGTAGCATGTCATTTCCTTTGCGTAGCTCTCCAGCGAGCCAAGCCTGCACACCCTGAGCCCCGCGTAGACCTCCACAGCCCAACGCCCATGCTCCATAGCCCAACGCCTAAACCCCCATTCCAACACACTCCTCCCTCCCTTGGCCGGTCTCCCCTCTCTCCGGCAAGAGCCCGATCATCGCCGGAGCGCGAACACACCTCCGCCGGAGTCCGTTCTCCGTCCTCCGTTGCCGGTGAACCTATTCTCCCCGCAAGACTCGTCGGAGCTCCGACATCCATGGTCGAAGTAGCATCTGCATCCTAACATTCTGTTGCTATATTGAGGCAACTTTGGAGGTCTACTACTTTTTGTAAGTAGCCGTTCACCATTTATTTGCTTGAAGTTTCTAAAGTGGGAGCTCCTTGGTTGGGTGAATTATTTTAAACATGATTTATTAAATACCTGATTCTTCAATTTTTTCTTGTATCACTTTTTAAGTTACGTTTTCTTTTATTTGTCAACAGTAATGAAAGCAAAAATTTTCCTATTTTATTATATTGTATTATTCTGTTTTGTTAAGCACAAATTTGCAACTTATATGATATAGCATCTTCCCTCCTTAACATTGACAATGATGGTTGGTTCTCTCTCCTAACTTCTTTGATCCTATTTCCTTTAATTGTTGTAGAGTGGGTTTGAAGGGTGGTAGTTGCACGAGAAGCTGATAACCCATAACAATCTATTCTGGCTTAAATATGTGGTCTAGTCTGTGAGTATGTAGTGATTACGTTCTGATTATATTCATGTGAAATCCAAAATTTGATCCTAATAGGCTTGTAAGTTTAAGTTTGGATACGAGTTCTCCAAATTTTTAATCAGCTGCAGTTCTGTGCTGATATTAACAGTAAGGAGCTTCATGCTGAATATATTCAAATCTTTATACGCGATACATTATGAAATTCTTCATATGATGTTCACATGTGTGCCTCTATTGTTTTGTTTTGTTTTTGTTTTTGTTTTTTTTGTTTCTTATTGGGGATACAACACCATTACAAAAGTAACAATTGATCACTTTTCTTGTGAGTTTATCTATCTGTTTATCTATGATAATTAGTCTCGAGATTCATGCTGCTAAGAAAATCTTTTATCCTAACTGTTATGGCGAGGCAGCAAAGCACTGTAACCATTGCAGCTAGGAAGAAGCAGATGAATTGAAGGGTAAAATGGTGACCAGGTGATGCTTCTCAAGATATCTCCATGTTTTTAGGGGAACAGATGTTTCCACCCAAAAAGAGAGAGAGAGAAAGGCACCCCACAAATTATTAAGATGGTGAGAATGGGGACAGTACATTGAGTCTCTCTCTCTCTCTCTCTCTCTCTCTCTCAACCTTGCATACTAATTGAGTTGGCGAGGTAGCAAACTGCTATAGCCACTTCTTAGGAATGGAGATCATACTAACTGAGCTGGCGAGGTAGCAAACTGTAGTCAAGACCAGACGGCTATTCGGTCCGAAAGCACGTCATTTCATGTGAGTGTTCTTTGTTTACTTATTTCATATTTTAGTTTTATTTCATGTAATTGTTTTATCCTGTCTATTTCAATGTGACGTAATTATTTTATATTTAAATAATCATTCAAACTCAATTATGTTTTATGCCTGTTAGTTACTAGTCTATGTCTACATGTGTTAAATACAAAATAAAATTGCCTTGCGAACGATTCTGTATCTCTTAAATAATTGCATAATATTCTTGATCCTGGACATCATGATACCCCTTGAAAACTTGACTGACTATACATGACATCTACCTGATAACCATATTGCTCATTTACTGAAAGTTATGGGACAAGATTGTTTGACCGTAACACCCTGTACAGTCCTATTATTCATCGTATATACGGTTACTGATATTGTTCACCGTGTATACGATTACTGATTGACTGTTACTGTACTGTTATCGTTACTGCCACTGTGTCGTTCCAGTGTTATAGGTAACATGAGTATTGATTGTTTTTACTAAATTAAATAATAAAGTAATTGAACAATTATACCAGGATTAGGGAAATTGATGGAGGAGACAGCGTCTGTATTTTGGGTAGACCTAGGATACAAGTTGCTCAGCCAACTGAGAATTCCACTGCAGGGTTCCTGGGGGATGACTGACATCCCATCTGTACTGTTATTGTTCCACTGTTCATATAGTGAGATTACTGTTACTGTTACTGAGTAGCTAGCGGTACGGCCTGGTTCAGTGTCAGGAACTGAGGCCGTGGTCTCGAGTATGTACGGGACCCACCTAAAGTATGGACAATGTCTCTTCTGTTAATTTCAATAACTTAGGACCATGATTGACACGTGTAGTAGGCGTAGTATGGGATGCGTCTATCACAGGTGGCAATTAGTGTTCGCTGACATAATAAATAATAAACTGAAATTTTACATTGACATTGTAAACTGAACTTGATATATTGATTGATTGTAAACATCTAATAATACCAATGAACTGACTGTACACTGACATCCGATTGGACATTTGATTTTGTATTATTGGCTTTATTATTTTCTATCTATGGTTCATATGTTACTTCTGTTTTATTCCAGCATATGTGTTTCCTACCTTGCTCACATTTATATCCACATGTCCTTCCCTTTTTCTCTTTTACATTCACTAGGAGTTCTGACTCCCTGGATCGCATATCCAGATCCAGGGCTATTTATTGTTGACCAGATATTTGAAGAGGATTATATTTACCTTGAGGAGCTGGAGTCTCTCCATTTTGATTATCGGTATCCCTTCTCTTTTTTCATATATCGCATCCTGTCACATTCCTTATTCTTATTCATATGCTATCATTGTGTTAGACTTTATATGTATTAGTGCGGTGATTTTGATTTTTGGTAGAGATTTATAACTTGTTCAGGTTACTTCAGGCTTAACGTGTATGCGTGGGGTATTTTTCTCACGTATATACGTCGCCAACTCTCGTCGCGACTCCATTTTCACGTATTTTGGGAAGCGGGGCGTGACAGGTAGTATTGATTAGTTGTCAGATCTAATAATTTTTTTTTTTTGGTTGGGGGGGGTGGGGGGGGGGAATCAAATACCTTAAGACTACTAACTACGCGTGCCTTAAGACTACTAACTACGCGTGCAGCAAAGGATGGTGGGAGATTATCTTCTAGAGATCGGTTACGAGCATGGCCCTCTCCCACTTTGTATCTCTATGGTGGGACATCCCCTTACTCTCCCTGAAAAAAAAATCTTTAACATTGTTCTAACTTCTAATTGCAATCAATTAATCAATAACAATCCCAAATTACCTGAAATTCTTCAAAGAGATGAGTTGAGTCATCTCCTTATAGAGCTGGGGTTACTTGTCTCGAAGACTCTGAGGTCAGAGGATCTCTAATGTCATTTTCCTGAGGCACAAATATTAGCACACAGAGAATTGATTAAGTCATACATCAGATTATTGCACTCAAAAAATTGATTAAGACGCACACAATTTTTTTAAAATATTCTCAAAATACCCCTCCCCTGTCTCTCTCTCCCCCTCCCCCAGCCTCGCCGCCCTCTGCCCTGGCCCTCCGCCTTCCCCCTAGTATTTTTAATCAAATCCATCTCTATGCAGAATTGACCTCTGTAAAAGCGACTGCCTATGTGCCATCTGCATTGTTAGGCTCCGAAGGAAGGGAAGGAGCGTGAGAAGAATTCAACAATGATTGAGAGTCAAGTGAAGATAAGCAATGTCGATGTTCTGAGAGAGTTCAAGGTAGAGGCTGGTACCATGATGATTAATATTTTTCCTCTTTTTCTCAGGGTATATAGAGTTTGGTTCAATGCGACCTGTATACATGCCCATTCAGATAGTTCTGATGTAAAGTTTCTTTGACTAGATCGCAAGCAAACGAAATTTGTTAAACTAATGGCTATATGGATTTGTTTGAAGTATGCACACATAAGATACTTGTATAGTTTAAGTCTAGCTGCACTCTTATTATTTTATACTTATTATTTTATGCCTGATACAAAGATTGGGATTAATATGTGTTGGAATTGAAGAATATGAGGCGAATCTTCGAGCTGAAATTATGGCGAGATCTATTGATCAAATCAACTGGATGATGGTTGGAGTGTGTTCTCCTTCCATTGGGGATGAACGTGGTATATTCACATGTTCAATTCCGACTTCGAATGAATGAGATATTCAAGTCCAAAGATTGCCTAATTCAAAGCCAAAACGGGACTAAAGATAGCTAAAAGTATTTAGTCCCACATTGACCATGGGATGGAAGTTTGTGGTGTATATATAAGGAAATTGAGAACAAAGGGCGTGCACTTTGGGTACTTGGAGTTTTCGCGCGCGAAAAGGAGGGAATTATGTTCGCACATGCGTGCGCGCGCCGCCGCCGGCCAGCCGGGCTCGGGACCGGGACCTGGCCTGGTTCTTTTGAACCGGGGTGTCGCGGGTATGGGTTACTCCGCTACCCGAACCAAACTGCTCCGCTACCCGATCCGCTCCAGCCCACCCGCCAACTGTTGTCTGCGAACGGCTCCGAACCGCCCGCCAACGGTTGTCGGAAAAAACCGTCCGTGCGGTTGGGCGGTTGGACCGAACGGTTGCGACGGTTCTGTCCGAACCGTTGCAACTGTTGGAAAAATGGCGGACGAGAATGCCCTTCCGGAGCGCTATAAATAGCGCTCCAGATTTCCATTCTCAACACACCAAATTCCAAATATCTCTCTCTCTATTTATCTGAGTTCTGATCTGCGCGAAGTGATTTTCGGCGTTCTAAACTGTGCTTCCAGCGTGAAGTAGGAAAGCGGCTTCCAGCGAGAAGTGGGAATCCGAAGCGACTTCCAAAGGAGATTCTGCAAATTATTCTGAAAGAGGAATCAGAAAATTCAACAGATTCTTTTATAAGAATTGTTGTCTGAATCTGGTACTTCTGAAAAAATAATATTCTTCAACCTTCCTTCGTCCTCAACAGTGGGTGCTCCTCCAGAGAGTAAAGGCAAATATTCGTTTGAAATTTGTCCTTGTACCGCTGCTTCAAAGATCCTGTGAAGGTACTGGTTGACTAAGGTTCGACTGTACGGTGATTTGGTAGTGCTATCCAAATACCGTGAAGGAGTGTTGTATCTTGGGAGACCAGCGTCCATTATCCCGTTAGCACCGGTGCGGGGGACGTAATTGTCTTAAGGAGATTCGCTCTAAGCGTACCTCACTCCAAATACTGTATAAGTGGATTAAGTCCTTTATACAGGGGATATACTTTACTGTATATCGAGACTGACTTAGATTCAGTCTAATTGGTGATTTAACCAAGGAAGGAAATGAAAGGTGGTTCTTAAATTAAGGAAAGTTCTATGACGAAAACCTCCCACCTGAACATATTTGCCGACCTGGCCAATTAGATTGTTGATATATCAGTGATCTTGATTAGTTGTCAGATTGATTCTTGTTAAGGCAGAATACCAACAATTAATATGTTAGCATATAGTAAGTTATATCTGTATCGTTTCATTTTTATTCTAAATAAGGTTTTATAATTGTAACACATAGAAGAGTAGGATTCTTCCCACATTCTTTTAGCTTAATTTTAGTTTTCCCTCGTGAAAACTGTATGATTGAGAGGCTTAAATGGATTAGCTTCCTAGAAGTGCTGACAGTGATTATGAACCTGGATGCTGCAAGCCAAAATATCTTCCATCTTTGTGTGACGAAACCTCTCCCTGGGCGAGAGGGAGGCGGAGGGCGAGGCGGGCAGGTCACCCTGGGCGAGGGGGAGGCGGAGGGTGAGGCTGGGGGAGATAACTGGTGAGGGGGTTAGGGTTAGGAGGGAGGCGGCTGGGGGAGCGGGGGACGGCCCGCAGTCATCGCAGAAGGAAGAGGTGAAGGAAGGATGATGAAGGATTGTCATTTTGGACTATTCTCTGGAGATACAAGTATCTAAAAGAAATAATGGCACTCTTTATAATTTTTTAGTGTGTGTCTTAGTCATTTCTCTGTGTGCCAATATTTGTGTCTTGTTTCCTATCACCTATGTTATAATCAATAGGAATTAGGGTTGGTAAGGGTCCGGTCTAGCCCAAGGCATGATAAGCCGACACGAAAAACTTGTGACATGGGCCGGTACGATAGGCTTTGTGTTGTGTCTGGACCGTAAATTTTACCATCATATAGTTTTGGGTCATGTCTGGGCTCACTTTGACAAATACAGGCCACGATACGGTCCAGTGAAAAACAATCGGAGCTCCACTGGACCAGCACGATGGGCTGACCAATTAACATTAGTGTCTTTCAGCTCTTAATTAAATCTTATTATCAATTTAAGTTATATCAAAATGATCTCTACCTCCTATTCATATCAGCCATTATTATTAATTTTGATAATTTAGCTAAATATATGTAAGCTCCACTGTTGAATCCTAGATCTCACCTATTGATTGATATGACTCTCTCACTCCCCCAATCTCCGGTAGCATTCTCTCGCTAAAACACCAACGCCGACTGATTCATCGTTAAGAATGAGTTACGTTGGTGACATTAGAAATTAGTTTAATTTGTGATTTTCTTTTCTAATTACTTACTAATATCTTCAAGTAATTAGATTTTAATATGTTCAGTTTTCATATATAAATTTGTGCAATAACTTGTAAAATTAACTATTTCAGAACTATTAGCCACAAAATAGATAAAGTACACATGAAAGGGCACAAAATAGATATAAAATAGTAGACTCAATTTTGACACGAATGAATCGACATGATTCAAGCACAAAGGCATGAATAGATCGGTGCAATATGGCGGCACGTGAGTCGGTCTAATATTCACTTGCAACCCAGTTACCACTCACTTACAACCCAATTACAGTTAATTTTGTGGTCATACAAATTTGTAATATTTTTTTTATATTAATATTAAAATTTTTAATATTTAACTTTTTAAATATTTATTTGCAGTATTAAAACTTTAAAATCACCCAATAGTTAATTTGTGGTCAACTTTTCACTTACGACTTATACATTTACGATAACTAAACACCGTAAAATACAATACACTTTTCCACTTTACAATTTTATATTACTAACCAACACCATAAAATTTACATACATGTAACTCATTTACAATTGTAAAAGACTTTAACCATTACAACTACGAATTACGGTCAGTTATGACAAACCAAACAGACCCTTACAGATACTCTGAATCGTGTCTGAGCCTAATTATTTTACATTGGGTGGGCCTGGGCTGAGCTGGGTTGGACAGGACACGACAGAAGCCATTACCAACCCAGATATGAATCAAAGGAAAAAAAAATGAAATGAAATGAAAGGGGCGAGAACTGAATGTGTCAGGGCTTCCAAGGACTTTAGTTTCCATGGCTCAAAGAAGATCTTGGCTGAGTACGGGCCATCATCATTTTCGATGAATGCGTAGGAGAGGTAGCTCCGGCCTCATCCCAGTCGCCGAGAGCATGGCGGTCTCTTAGAGACCACAGTCCTCCACTTTCAAGAACCAAAATAAAAATGTAATCAGATAAAATGGAGGAGGAGGAGGATAAGGTCGAGGAGCGAAGAGAACAATGGACACAAATTGGTGAATGGAACCATATTTGTAACACCAATCCTCAGTACAGGTACTCAGCTATGTGTCCTGATTTTTGGAGCGTTATTTATTTATTTATTTATTTTTTTGTTTTTAAATTCTTACTCATATAGTAGTACTGCATGATTTGACCTTTTTGGTATTCAGATTTGACCGATTTCAGTTTCAAATATTATTTTTTAATATTCTAGATTTTTTCATGATTTTTCTGGAATTTTTCAGAATTAATTGTAAATCTTCAAAATCGGTGTCGGCCAGTGTCGCTGACCGACTTATGGATTTTTTATTTACAAATTGAGTTGAAATTCTAGAAACGGATTTCATATTATTTCTTAAAATCATATTTTCTATCTAAATAATTTTTGGAGAATTTTTAGAATTTATCAAAAAATCCGGCCTACCCGGTGTAGACACCGTCCTCAGTGGATTCCAGAATTTTTATTTTGAAAATGGAATTGAATTTCTGAAAACCGATTTCACCAAAAAATCTTAAAATAATATTTATTATTTTTGAGAATTTTTGGAAAACTTTTTGAGATACTTCAGTTTTCAGGCTTTTCCTGAGTTTCCGGTGTTTTTCCCAGATACCGGAATTCTATATGGATATTTTTACTTTTTCTCTTACCTTGCCTGACGCGAGACCCACCAAATTTGGGTTTAACAATTAAAGTGGAGACTCTCTCCATTCCGCATTTAATACTTTGTTCTTCAAAGAAAATCAACCAGATCATATCACCATGCCTTTTTGTCTTTTCTGTTAAACGCAACTTTTGCATTTTCCCTGGACGCAAGTTTTTTCACTGCGTCTAGACCTCTACTGCTAGACGCAGATTTCTTGTATGGAACGCAGCCTATTTGATTGAATGAAAAACGCATGTTTCATAAAGTGGAATGGCAAACTGTAGATATTAAAACTCCTTTATATATAATACACTCCCATCTTCTCTCTCTTTCATTATTTTCTTTCCTCCTCTTTTTCCAGCAAGCACAGACCAAAGAGAACAGCCAACGCACCTCCTTTGGCCGGCCATCACCACCCACCATCTCCACTTTTCTCCACCACCATTTCCTCCACCATTCTACCCTCCATCTACTCCTCCATTCCAACAACAACAACAAACCACAACACCATCTTCATCACCATCTTCTTCCTCCATTACTAACCAAAACAACCATCTTCTCCACTAACTTCACCACCTTAAAACCACCACCGCCTACACCACCTTAACACCACCAACCAGACCATCTCTTCCCCTCGTCATTCTCTTCCAACGAGGTCTAGCTTCGTCCTCCGAAACACCATTTTCAAAACTCCTATTTTTTCATTTGAACTACACTTGCACCAACACAACCTCTCTTTTGGGGCCTTGGACACCCATCTCCAGCCAACTCCGGCCAACTCCGGTCGCCGCCGGTGACCACCGGCCAAGCCACGGTCGGCCTACCTCCCCCTCCTCTTCTTTCTTTCTTTCCTTTGCTTTTCTTTCTTTCCTTCTTCTTTCTTTTCCTTTCATTTTTCTTTTCTTCTTTTCTAATCTTCCCTAAACCTGCGTCTCCCCTCTCTCCCTTTCTTGCGTCTCTTACTTCCCCCTGTCACTCACTTTCTCTTGTTAATTGCTAGACGCGGAGTTCACCCCGCGTCCAAGTAATTTCTTAAACGCGATCTTGCGTTCTTGTTGTTTAGTTAACGCGATTCTCGCGTTCTTATCGTTAACGCGAAGCAAGCACATACTCGCGTCTGCGTTCTTCCTGTATTGTAAAACGCGGGTCTCAGACCCCGCGTTTGTGACCTCAACGCGGCGCAACCCCGCGTCTGTGACCCTGCGTCTTCAATCTCACTTTTCTGATTCATCCTTCTCCTCCTCTTTTTTTAGATATTTATTGGTTATCGAGTGCGTTGGTTATCTGGACTCCAGAACTTGAGATTTCCCGATGTAACGCCTCGATCCGGCGGGTACGAAGACGTTACTGCGACGTATATACGCAGGTCAGAATACCCTCACGTATATACGCTAAGCATCAGTACAGGCAAGAATCAGAGTACGGAAGCAAGTGGTGCATTATACATTCTAACATATGAGTACAATTACAAAGTTATCACCTGAGGTGATCCAATATTACATGAATATTACATCACTGATATGCGCAATTGCGAGATTACAAAGAGATGTACAAGTATGAACAGTACACATGCACTCACGAGTTTACAAAAGGAAAACTCGAGAGGCACACAGGGGGCCTGGAAAGATAGAGCTTCAGACGGTCTGCTGAGGATCCATGCTTCAGCTGCGCCACTCTGATCAGCAACTAGGGGAATCCACACGCTCCAAGCTCCATGACCTGGACATGAGGATCCAGGGGAGTCAGATGAAACTCCCCAGGCGAGTTGGTGATACAAAGCCAGTGGCGTGCTGAGATAAGTACAAGTGTATCGATAAAAACTGAATTATAAACATGCATTGAAAACCGTGTCGTGAGCAGAAGCATGTAAGCAAGTAGATGTTAGACAGGAAGTACTCAGGGTATGATAGATAAGAACAGGAGACTGGTGGAATAGAAGACAAGGGATAAAGCAGGGTATGAGCAGCTAATATAATAATAATCATAAAAACAGAAAATGATGTAAAACCCGATGAAGCAAACTCGGCAAAGCATACAACTGATCCATGGTTGGCATCTTTTGTTATTATTATACTCGTCTTACCCTGATGTGATATGTGAACTAGCGTCCCAGCACACATAGATCCCATAGAGTAAAGCAAGGTTGTTATTGGAAACCAACGGGTGGTATCAAGAACTATGTTTACAGTGGGTCCCGTACATGCCCGGGACCACGACCCAGGACGTTCCATCGCTGGTGTATGGAACCGGCCGTAAGGCCTACAGGAGGGTCTTATAGATTGCCCTATCAAGATGGTACCAAGAGGGAGGGAGCCAGCACTCCCCTCGGTCGCCTGGAGGCCCACAGGTCAGACCGGAAGTTTTAGTTTGCACAACATGCTTAGTACCACTGTAAACACGAACACATATTGATAGCCGCAAGTTTCCCCCGACCCGATGCAAGTTGTTCCTTTTATGATTTATTAGTAGTTATCAAATTTACGGGAATAGAGGTACAGACAGGATCAGGAGTTCAGGAATACGTGAGTATTATAGATTCATGTCACTGTATATATAATATAGGATAACAAGTACAAGATTCAAGTC